>JBBPBX010042054.1:0-14352 GCA_038048925.1 Garcialebias charrua | reverse complement strand
TCTTTTTTTTTTTTTTTTTTTTTTTTCCATTTATAGATGGCCTCCCTTCACACCTTTTAGCCATCCTCTCACTCCAATATTTTTATTTATTTTTTTTTTAAGAGAGAAAGAAAGAAAAGAGAAAGTAAGGCAACAAATCAACAATTATCAACCAAAAGAGCACAAGGCAAACACACCCAACCTCCGTCCACAATCCTGCAAAGCACATGACAGAACACAACAATGGAACATACATGCATAAAGACTAATAATATTCATGAGCTTGCAGTAGAATTCTATAAATACACATACCCATATCTACAAATATATATATACAGTAGTATACATACATATACTTTTATATTCATTTATATATATACCCATCTACATATCTACAGATATATATATACAGTAGTATACATACATATACTTTTATATTCATTTATATACCCATCTACATATCTGCATATATATATATATATATATATATATATATATATATATATACATCCCTGCATCCATTTGTGTGTGGTTGTGAGCATGCATAAGTGTATAAGGTTCCTCCAATAGAACATTTAGTAGCGACTGTGAAGCATCAGAGATCCGTCCCCCCAAAGCCCGAGGCAGACGAAGGAGCGATCAAAGCCCAAGACCCCAGGAAGGACCCCGAGCCCAGAGTCCCCAGGACTGCCCGAACAGGACGAGCCACTAGCCCACTCCCCAGATCCTACCAAGGGGAAGAACTGGACGAACCCCTACCAGCGACCACATACAATGACCCCCCGGTGTCGCCCGCGACAAATTCACAGGCCCCCGCCGGAGCCCGCCGCGCCGACGTAGCCCCAGGGCCGGTCACCGAGGCTCGGGCACCGGGGACGCCCACCCCTCGGGCCCAGACCCGACCGGACCAGAGGGCACGAGCCCCACCAGGCAGCCACCAGGCCGAGCCGACAAACGCCCAAGCGCCCAACCCCAGATAGTGAGGGCCCCAAGCACGCCCGCAGGCAAGGGAACACCTACCAGGGGGGGCCATGTGGCAGGAGCGCGACACTGAGTAGCCTCGGAAGTATCAGAGAGGGGGTAGTCCAAAACCCAGCCTGACACTTAAACATTCATACACAGATATACTCATTCAGACCCACCCTCATCCTCACCCTCAGTCACACAAGACAAACAATAACGACATGTTCCATTCATAATCCCGATGCACACTCTATACCCCCTAGGTCCAAGACATGTACCTGCTCCCTGCATGGGGCAGCCCACATCCAAACCCAGGAGGTAGGCCCATTCATTCTGGGGTGGAGAGTAGCAGATATCCAAGATCCGGCCCATCCCGCGCCCTGCCGACAGGACAGGACACTCGAGTCCAAGCAGCCCCAGGGGGAGCGCACTGCCAGCCCCGCCCACGGCGAATCCGCAGGCCCCGAACCCCCCCACACCCCAGCACAACCCCTGACAGCCCATCCCCAGAATGTCCGCCAGGCAACCAGGGGGGGGGTAAGAGAAAAATAAATAAATAATATATATATATAAATAAATACATAAATAAATAAAATCGAAATTAACAAATCAAGACCCCGACACACACACCCCCGTCCCCAAATGTACTGTTGGTGAGTGTTGTTCTAAAGTGTAATTAAAAGGGAAAGAGAAGGAGCAAAGGCTGGCATTATACCAGTTTCCCCTCCACTCCAACTCTAACCCAGGCCCTTATTGTCTAAATGCATAATGTTGAGTGAGCACAGGAATGGGGGCGAGAGTGATGTCATCCCGCCACCCATAACCATGTGCTCACTCCTTCCCTATATGTGACTTTTATGAAGATGTTTATGAATGAATGTCTAAAGTGTATATAAAATTGAGTCCCAGGTGCTCTGTACAACAGAGATGTAGAACCATTGCAGCACACCCGAGACTCAAATTCCCTACATGTATTAATTTAAGATGAAGAGGGCGGAGGTGCGTGGTGAGGGATGGGGAGAAAATATCTGCAGGAACAATGCTCCCACAGCGAGTCAGCTCCCCCGCTGACCCTGCGTACCCCCCCCCAGTTCGCCAAGGTCCACCCAAGGAGCGAGGTAGTGGAAACACCTCTCCGACCGCCAGGCCATTGAGCCAAGACCAGAGAGGGACACGGCCCCGAGGGCCGCCAAAGCAGAACCAACAGCCCACACCCACCAGGGCCGCCACGACCCCTGCGAACCGCAGTCAGCCCACAAGGACGACACTACCAAGAGCGCCCGTCCAACCGCCGACAGAGCCAGGAAGCACTGAGAACAGGCCCCAACCAGGGCCCGCTCACCGGCCAAGCATAGTCCAAGACCATCATCAAGGACATCCACTTGGTCCCCACCCCAGAAGAAATACTACACCCACCCTTCATATTAATAGCTTTCAGAACATATAACACATTAGACACCCAGGCTGGGTTTGCCCGCCCCCTCCCATTGGCCACCAGTCACACCCCCAAACACCCAACCCCCCAGCACATGAACCCCCAACCCACCAGCGAGCCGAGGGCCCCCGGCCAGAGCCGGGCACCAGAGCGCCAGCCAGCCCATAACCCGGCGACCCGCCCGCCAGAGCCCAAGACCCCCCGATCCCCACCAGGTCCAAGCCCGGGGGTGACTCGCCCCCAGAGTCCCAAGCCCTCGGCACCCGCCCCGAAACCACCCCAGCACAGCCGGGTCACCGACCGGTGACCCATGACCGCCGCTACCGACCACCCGTGGGCCCGCATGCCGCCCCTAGCAGACATCCCCCAGAACCCCCCCGGTCCTCCCCAGGTCGAAGACAGGGTCCTCCCCGCCCAAGCAGCCCCAACCCCCCGGCGCCCCAAACCCCAACCCCCCCCACCAGCCCCAATGCCCCACAAGGCCAGATCCCAGACCCCCCACCCTCACTACGTAACGGAGCCGATCAAAGAATGCCAAATAGATTGATCCGATGTGTCGGCAGATGCTGTTTCAAGACTAATATGATCTAACAGAAGATTTTTATACTGATTAATGCTAAGATTATTTTTATTTTTCCAATTTACGAGTATGGTTTTCTTTGCGATGCATAAGGCAGTGAAAAGCATATAGGATGTATTTTTTTCCAGTATAACATCTTCAAAGATACCCAATAAGCAAACAGATGGAGAGAGTGGGATATTAACTTTCAAACATTTAGACAAGTCTTCACATACCTGTACCCAGAACCTCTGAACGGGTGGACAGAACCAGAGTGCGTGAATATAATCATCAGGTATATTACTTATGCACTGTGAGCAGTTGTTAGATGTTGTAAAGCCCATCTTAAACATCCGCTGACCTGTATAATGTACTCTATAGAGAACCTTATATTGTATTAATTGTAAATTGGAGATTCTAGTCAATTTAAAAGTATTTGAACATACTTGAGACCAAATTTTTTGTTCGAAGTTGATTGATAAATCTGACTCCCATTTTTCAACAGGTAGTGCTATCGAGTCATCGATTCTAGATAATTTTTTGTATATTTTAGATAATAATTTAGGTGGTTGAAAATTAATAAACTCTAACACACATGTTGGTGTTTCCAACAATGTTTTTTTAAGCTTAAATTTCTTTTTTACAATTGACTTAATTTGTTGGTATTGTAGGAAATATTTATTATCAATGTCATATTGTATTATTAATTTATTAAATGGAATAAAGTCTATGCCCTCAAATATGTGTTCCAGACAATCAATTCCTTTCATTCTCCAACCTGGGAAATTTAACATATTATTTTCTTGTTGAATGTCAGGATTGTTCCAGAGAGGTGTATGTCTACATGGGAGAAGTGAAGACTTTGTCATTTTCAGATACTCCCACCATGCTATCAGAGATGAGCTAATATTGATGCTCTTAAAGCAGACATGTCTTTTTAAAACTGTACTGATAAATGGTAGATCTGAAATCCTAATATTATTACATAAAGTTTGTTCTATATCTATCCAAGTTTCATCTAGTGCATTCGGTTTTAACCACTTTGATATATATTTTAACCTGTTGGCTAAATAATAGTAATAAAAGTTTGGAAGTTCTAATCCTCCGGTATCTTTAGATTTCTGTAATGTTTTTAAACTAATACGTGGAGTTTTATTTTTCCAAAGGAATTTAGATATAGAGGAGTCTAGTGACTTAAACCATTCAGTTGAAGGTTTATTTGGAATCATTGTAAATAAATAATTTATTCTCGGCAGCACCATCATTTTTACTGAGGCAACTCTTCCCATAAGTGATATGGGTAGAGATCTCCATCTAGTAAGATCGTCTTCAATTTTCTTTAATAGTGGGATATGATTTAATTTTATTAAATCTTCCAATTTAGGAGAGATATTAACACCTAAATATTTAATGTTACCTGATTGTAGTTTTTCATTAAGAGAATTATTAAACACGCAATTTATTGAAAATGAGTCGGGGACTCATTTTCAAGAGCAATCTGAATTTTAACAAAGAGTGATGACAACAATGGACAACAATGACAACAATAGACAATCATAAAGGATGTGTACAAATTTAAATTATTTTTAACAAGTGAAAATAAAATGGTAATTAAAAGGAAAAGTAAAGAAAATCAGCTAGTTTTAAGCTGTCTAAGGCGGTGTAGAATACTAAAAACAGGGACATGTCTGCACTGGTTTTTGCCAGGAACTTAACAGATGTTTAATAATTATTATAGTGTTTATTGAAGTATGTGTTTTTATTAATAGGGGTTTATATTCTGTATTTTATTATGGGGTTCACATGATTTTATTGGTTGTAGTGTATTTAATTGTGGAAGAAGCTTTGTTAGCGCACGATGTCCAATACAAATTTCCCCTTGGGGACCATAAAGTATATACTGTATCTAGCTATCTATCTTAAAGTGTCTGTGACATCATCTTTGAACTTTGCATAAAATGGTGCAAGATATATATCTTGTATCATTCAACTATGTTCGTTTTTGCAAACAAAATTATAAATTAATGAAAATTTGTTTCAAAGTGAGTTTAAAATTTGCGCTGTTTCTTCACAGGAAATCCGGGTACTGTACTTCCGCATACGACATCTGTGATGTACGAACAGGAAAGTCAGCTTTGAAATAATCCTTCTGACTTTGAAATGAATATTTCATTAATTTATCATTTTGTTTGCAAAAACGAGCATAGTTGAATGATACAAGATATATATCTTGTGCCATTTTATGCAAAGTTAAAAGATGTCACAGACCTTTAAAGCCACTAGAGAGGTCATGGTCGATGTCACAGTCTATCCCCTAGATGCCCAGTATTTTTGTGTTTCCTCCTTTATTGTGTTTATTTCATTCTGCTCTTTGTGTGATTTCTGTTTCTTTTTTGTGCTTTGTCTCTGTTGTCATTTTCTCACTCACTCCTGTCTGCCTCTCCAGCCTTTAATCATTCACACCTGTCTCTTATCAGTTACCTGTCCAGCTGCCCTCATTAACTGCTCTTCCTCAGCTGTACTGTATTTAAACTCCTTCCTTTCACCTTCAAACTGTCCGGTCATTGTTCTGTTATGTTTGGCTCTGCTTACACAGACTACATGGTCCTCGTGTCTCTGTTCTCGTCAGAGTCCGTACCCGTCCTCCTGTTTATGCCTGCCTGTTCCTGTTTTTGTAATTTTTTTGCTGCCATGCCAGCATTTTGTTTTTGTTTAAAATAAATTATTTTTATTTTAAACTGCCTTGTTCACCTACTTGCAAATGGGTCGAAAACACAAGGATTGTGTTAGTCGAGAGCTTCAGATCTTTTTGCGAGATATTCCAGGAAACGGGAGTGAAGTAGGAGAAGGCCCTTTTGCCTAGTTCAGTCCTCACATAGGAAACACTGCATGTAAAAATGTCCTGAGAGTGCACACAGTAGCTGCACTCACATAGTGACAAGTAGGGGAGATGTATGAAGGCAGCAGGCCAAGAAGTAATTTAAAGATGAAACTGTATCGGTGGAAGAGTCTGCGTGAAGTTAATGATGCCCAGTTAACCAGTGAATGCAGGGTGCAGTGGTGGGTATGGTAGTTGCATCCAGTTATGAATCTTAGCACGCCATGATAGACAGTATCCAACATCTGCAAGGTGTTTGTAGGGGCGTTCATGAAAATATCACTGTAGTCAATGGAGGGAAGGAAAGTCACAAGGCATTTCCTAGCATTCAGAGTTGTATTTATGAAAAAGAAACCCAATTTAACTTTCAGTTTCCTTACTAGGTTTTCCACGTGGAGCTTAAAAGAGAAATGTGAATCGACCAGGATACCCAAATATTTGTAGGAATTGAAAAACTCAATAGGGGCACCATTTGAGGATAAAATAAGAGGAAGGGCTGCTGGGATGACTTCCTGTTTGAAAAAAGCATCTCTTTGGTTTTGTCGGTGTTTAGGACAAGTTTGAGATGGAACAAATCTGATTGGATGATGTTGAAAGTGGATTGCAAAAGCTGGAATGCCTGAGCAATTGTTTTGACTCTACAAACAACTGTGTCATCAGCATAGAAATGTAAGGATGCATCAGGGATGCTCTGACCAACATTAACTATGTAGATTGTAAAGTGGGTGGGTCCTAAGACTGAGCCTTGTGTTATTGTTGACTATTAAAAAACTGGAGGAAATACCATTATGTTGAACACATTGCCTCTGATCTGGATGATAGTTAGAGAACCAACCAATGGTATGTTCTGAGAAACCAGTTGCTGAGAGCTTATGACATAAGATGTCATGGTCAAGTGTCAAAAAGTACAACACAGTACAGGTTGTCCCCGACTTACGACGTCATCAACATACGAGGTTCCGGACTTACGAGCGGACTAACGAACAATAAAGTTGTACAGAAAATACAGCACTGGTATGTGTTTTCAGATGAAAGTGTGTTAGCTAACCGTTTGTAAACCAAATTCTGTGCATGTTTATGAACCAGTATGTACGTTTGTGTTGAAAAACGGGTGTTCGGCGTAGTACTAGCATACATTTTCCGACTTAACGACCAAAAATCCGGACTTGTGAGCGATACGTGTTTCGGGTTCCGACATAAGAATTTTCGTCTTACGAGCGACTCGTAAGAACGGAACTCGCTCGTAAGTTGGGGACAACCTGTATAACTTCCAAAACTTTTGCCAAGGTGTCTTCAGCTGACCCGGAAGCTTGTGGTGGTGTTTCACCATCGTCTATTCCTTGCAGGAATGATTCAATTTCACTGAGTGTTCTGTCTTTGATAGCCTGGCTCTTTTCTTGGTCCATGTACTGACTGTGTAACCGGATGTCAAGACACAGCTGAGATACGCGTTGTTTATACTGGCGGTTTAGAGCATGGGGGGGGGGGGGAGGCACACAGCTGAGCTACGTGATGTTTGTACTGGCAGTTTTTGAGCGGGGAGGAGGTGGGGTTCAGTGTGAGGGAGGAGACACTTGAGAAATGTCTTTGGCTTTTTAGCTAGCTATTCTTGCGTACGGCTACCTTAGTGTTATGCCAGTACCGACAAGTGGGGGAAAGTTACCCAGTTCGGTAGTTGGGCGCGCTCGGTTCTGTGGGGTGTCCCACTTGTATAATGGTAGGGGAAATGCTGACCTATTTATGCCATGAAATTATAAACCGGATTCCAAAAAAGTTGGGACACTAAACAAATTGTGAATAAAAACTGAATGCAATGATGTGGAGGTGCCAACATCTAATATTTTATTCAGAATAGAACACAAATCACAGATCAAAAGTTTAAACTGAGAGAATGTATCATTTTAAGGGAAAAATATGTTGTTTCAAAATTTCATGGTGTCAACAAATCCCCAAAAAGTTGGGACAAGTCCATTTTTACCACTGTGTGGCATCCCCCCTTCTTCTTACAACACTCAACAGACGTCTGGGGACAGAGGAGACCAGTTTCTCAAGTTTAGAAATAGGAATGCTCTCCCATGTCTAATACAGGCCTCTAACTGTTCAATCATCTTGGGCCTTCTTTGTCGCACCTTCCTCTTTATGATGCGCCAAATGTTCTCTATAGGTGAAAGATCTGGACTGCAGGCTGGACATTTCAGTACCTGGATCCTTCTCCTGCATAGCCATGATGTTGTGATTGCTACAGAATGTGGTCTGGCATTATCTTGTTGAAAAAGGCAGGGTCTTCCATGAAAGAGATGACGTCTAGATGGGAGCCGTTTTATGATATTCTAAATCAATTTCAGGCTCGCTGAAGGATCGGCCCGGTTGTTTAGAAAACACACACACACACACTCTATTAAAATGATGTGTCATTTATTAAAAAGTCTGTGACAGATGAAGAAAAAAGCAAAACAGACATAAAGTTGTACAATCACCTCAGATGTACAAAAACATACATGTTCAAACTCACAAACTGTTTTTCTGCTAGGATCAAAGTATCTGTTAACCCCGCCACAGTAAAACTTAAATTCACACACTTACTCACAAGGCATTGATGTTAAAATACATTATCTCTCACCTTGACACAAACTGGGGAGCCTCTCAGTTCAGGTAAGATAATACATCAACGCAGCCGGATGTCAAATCAGGACTCACGGTAGACTCCAACGTTCATCTAAGCACTCCCCATAATATATCCTGTGGTGTGTGTATGTGTTTGTGCGTGCGTATGTGTGTGCATGCGTGTCTGTGTGATGACTTCATTCAGATCTTGAGCAAAACTGTTTTTTTAAGTGTGAGGCAGTGCCTTGCACAGGTGAGGGATAACCTTTCTTATTTGACTAGCCTGTTGCATTTTTTACCAAGAAGGGCTACAAGGTCATATGTACCGTGCATGCGTGTGTTTTCTCTGGGTGCTCTGGTTTACTCCCACAGTCCAAAAACATGCATGTTAGGCTGATTGGTAACTCTTAATTGACCCTGGGTGTGAGTGAGACAAGTCCCTGTTGTAAATGAGTCCCCGTGGCTCAACGAGGCAAGCCTGTATAAATAAAGGTTGAATGAATGAATGAATATGTGAGAAGAAATGGGGCCCTTGTTTCTCCCACATAGCCAGTGCCTACAAAGCAAAATTGCAAAACCAAGTTGCAGAAAACAGAGTTCAGATACATTTGAAGGGTCAGCTTGACACTAAACTAGCCAGGCATATATGCAACTCACAAGTGTTGCAGAAAGTCAGCATAAAAGAACTGCTCATTGTCAGCCTGACAACTAATTATATGGTTAGCTTAATGAACACACTAAATTTGATAAAATAGTCAGAAAGCATTAACGTTGTTCTGGTTTATCTCAGGAGCATATGTTGTTCTAGAACATTAACATAGTTCTCTGCATTAATGGTGCCTTTCCAGACATGCAAGCTGCCCAGGCCACAAGTGCTCATGCAACCCCATACCATCAGTGATGAAGGCTTCTGGATGGAGCGTTGATAACAACTTGGGCTATCCTTGTCCTCTCTGGTCCGGATGACATGGCGTCCCAGTGTTCCATAAAGAACTAACAATATTGGACAGTTAAAATTGATTTTTTAAAAAAAAAAGAGAAGGGGAGGGGGGTGGTCAGTGAAGAGCATCGGATATTAGCATTTGTCATCCAATGTCTTCAGTAGAAAGAAAAAGACACGAAGAAACAATAAAGCCGATAAATGAAAATTATCTACCTCATTTTAATTTATCATGCGATTAATTGATTTATTGTTTATCACGACAGGCCTATTTAGATAATTGATTGTGGGCTTTGTCACTGCAGGTTACAACTGAAGAAACTGAACAGCGTCAGACTGGAAACTAACTGAGTCGTTGCTGTTCTGCAGAACCCAGTACGTAAAATTTAGTAGCTATATATACAGTACTGTACATATGTTGTTAAAATGAAGTAGGTTGAAGAGTTTAGAACATTGCAAGAGTGTGGGAAGGGTTTATAAAGCCTTAATATACAATATATCGCGGAATTTCAGAGAGTCAGAGAGTCAGAGTCAGAGAGAATTTATTGTCATTTGCACCGCATGTAGTACATGTGTTGAAAACGAGATTATGTACACAGGGTCCCAGTTACATCCAACAACAAATGCAAGAGAAAAACAATAATAACATCTAGGATTAACTAAGAGAGACATCAGCTAGTAATACACTAAGCCCTAATGTAGTAGAAAAACATCATTATAAACAGCAGCACGAACATGAGCAGATGGTCACAGATGAACGCAGCAACAAGAAACAGATCAGTATCAGCATGATGTGACATTTTGCAGTGTTTATTCTTATTATTTATTTATTCATGAGTCTGACAGCCTCAGGGTAGAAGCTGTTCCTCAGTCTAGTGGTTCTACATTTGATGCTCCTCAACCTCCGTCCCGAGGGGAGTGGTGCAAAGAGTGAGTGTGCTGGGTGAGTGAGGTCTTTCATGATGCAGGTGGCTCTTTTTCTGCATCTGGAGGTGTAAATGTCTGTGATGGTGGGGAGACTGACTCCCACAGACTTCTGTGCAGCCTTCACCACTCTTTGTAGAGCTTTCCTCTCTGCAACTGTGCAGCCTCCATGCCACACGTTGATGCTGGAGCACAGGACGCTCTCCACTGCACACCTGTAGAACGAGGTGAGGACTGAGCTTCTCAGACCGGCTCGTCTCAGCCGTCTTCAGTCTTCACTTATTGCGGATGGGTTCAGAACTGAACCCCTGCAATAAACCAGGGACTACTGTACAAAGTAACTAAAACTAAAGCTCCAAATACAACTGAGCAACGGAACAGAATGGCTTCAAGTTCACAAAAAGGTCATCAAGGAACACAAGGAGACTAAAGATCAGCCATCACAACACACATTCATTCAAATAAAGTATTAAAGAACAATCCACTCAGTTTACTTCACTGTTTTTCATATGTTTTTCCTTAATATTATTGTAACCTAAATTTTGTAAAACTTTCCCATAAAACTGATTATTCATGGATTTACTAGTGAGAAGAAGTAACTTCACATAAAAACAAGACAACAGAGATTATTACTGTATATGGCTCCTTTGCGCCTCTCCCTTTTTATTAATGTGACTGGGCGTTTAAATGGTTCATGTTGTACTGCTTTTTTAATTTGCTTTCTGAAAACACACCGGACTCGGGAAGAAATAGGAGTGAATAGAAAGAAAATTAAAACATGAGCTGGGAGCTAGAAAATGTAGAATGTCTACAAAGTACCCAAACAATTCCACAATCCAAGTTTCTACATAAAACTCAATATTGTATCATTGTTCGGAGCAAATACTGTGGATACAAACTACTGCTTGGTCTACGTGTAACAACCTTAATGAGGATGAGAGAGACTGTAAACATTGGGTCAAAGTTGTGACCTGAACAACCCACCTTATCGTACAGTTGGCGTTCTCACACTTAAACAAGCGTCATAAACTAAACAGAAATGAAAAAAAAAAGATACAAGAACTGACACAGCAGTAAACTCGTTTATAAAAATAGTTCAGTGTTTTACTAAAATAAAAGTATTCTGTTACTGTGTTACATGCCAATGAAATAAAATGTACCGTATGAAGGATACACTGTGGGCAACTGGGAGCCCTGACACAGCACAAATACAAGCTGCTCACGTCAGATATCACAAACAGTATCACAGCAGAGAAGTCACCAGAGAAACCTCACAAACCCTGACATCCTGCAGCAATCACAACAGCCTGTTTGTTTGACTTGCACAGTCCTGTGTACAGCTTAGGAAACCTGGGCTGCTGGCTCTGTCATTGGTCACATTTAAGAGGCATATCTCAGGCTGAGCCAATAACATCCACAAACACAAAAAACTCCCCTTTGTGAAGGAACCCCTCCATTTATGATGATGCCCTTCTGCCCTTCTGGAAACGAACTATTTTAGCAAAAGGTCAGAAGTTCAATGTCCTCCATCACTTATTAATAAAAACGTGCTGCATTTTATTAGGATAAAATCTGTGAACAGAAACTAAAAGGATGAACATCAACAATTCATGCTCAATAATCCAGGTACAAATCCATCAGTGTTCAGTCAGTCATCTTTTTTTTTGCTGAGACGTTTCGTCCTTCATCTGAAGGATTACCGTATTTTCCGGTCTATAAGTCTCACCTCTCTATAAGTCGCTTTGTCCAATTATTGGCAATAAATTGCAAAAATCCATAAACGTGTCGCACCTATTATGCTTCACCGCTGACGCATCACCTATGTTACGCGTCACCGCCCTGCTGCATATGGCGGCCACAGGAGCGAGCGAGCACGGAAGGGCTTTACAAGATTACCATGGTAAAAACAATTATTTGTTTGCTGAAAATTGTAGCAAAGATGTCTTAGCTGAACTTTTCCTTAACAAATGAACGCAATTGCCAAATCAGCTGTATTTAAAAAGTAGTTTTGCTACGAGCACCCGGACGGGTGGGACCGCAGCATTTTCTTTAAAATTTAGCAAAATAAACACTTAAAAATATATATTTCTTAGCTGACATTATAGCAAATGTGTTTCTGAGCTTAACCGTTCCTTAATAAATTAACGTAATGGTCAAATCAGCTGGATTAAAAAAATGTAGTTTCGCCATGTGCACGCGCGCGGGTGGGACGACTTTATTTCTTTAAAATTTAGCAAACTAAATGCTTAAAGGGGACCACAGATAGGTTTTTAAAATTTTTATTTTTGGTATGTCTGTGGCTATCCAGACAATGTTCATTCAATTTAATACACAAAATAATTCTTAGATAATCAATTATACCCTTTTTAATTCTGCCATTTTTAACTTTCGTTTTGAACGACTGGTTTATGATAATGAGCTCTCATGGTCACGCCCTTCAAAGATCTGTTTACATTAACTCCGCCCTCTGTAACAGCCAGTATCTCTAATCTGTTGTTGTTTTAAAATTAGCTCTTTTTTATTACTCATTTGACTTACTGTTAGTGCTAGCTTAAGATAACTTACCGAAAGCCGTCTGCGCGCGCCGCCATTATCTGCTCCCTTTAGCCCGAATCCGAGGCTAAAAATTGCTCATTCCTCCTCCGCCCTTTTAGGTCCGCTTGTTGCATGCAGCCCTTTTGGGAGCGATCTCTGCTTCAGTCCAGACACACAAAGTTCACCGAGTGTTTCCAGTTAATTTATACGTATGAGGCAACCTCTGACCGGACCCCACGCTCCTCAAAAGCTAGCAGCTCCCAGCCAGCAGCTCCCGGCCGCAGATGGTCTCTTCGCCGGCGGTCTGCTCGTTTTCCGTCTGCCGGCTGCTCGTTGGGAGCGATCGCTAATACGCTAAAAATTGAACTAAAACGTAAAAATAACAATTATACTTTATTTATAAAGCCATTTAAAACAACCACAGCTGCAACAAAGTGCTGTACACATGAAATTAAGAACATTTAAACAAAAGATGAGATGAAATCAGGAAAAACAACCGTCACGTCTTTTATACTGAAGTGGGTTGAGCCGCACCAGGGGTTGCTAGGTGAGGGGCTGGACTCAGGTTGGGGTGGGTTGTGGCTGCGGCTTGTGACGTCACAAACCGCAGGATTTGAAAACGAAACGTTTCTATCAAAAAAATATATATATACTTAGTAAGTAAATAAACCACTGGGTGCATTTTTTTGGCCCTAGGACGTTTTTTTTTTATGAAGTACATACCTAAAGTTGAGTAAAAAAAACATTAAAAAGTGAATTTTGAATATGTGGTCCCCTTTAAAAAAAAATCTTAGCTGACATTATAGCACAAGTGTTCCTGAGCTTAACCGTTCCTTAAAAAATTCACGTAATGGTCAAATCTGCTGGATTTAAATTGTTTCGCTTTGACAACTTCCAAACCGTTGCGTGCGCTGCGATTTTTTAAAATAAATAAATCAAATTTTAGCTCAAAAATCTCATACAGCTAATAGTTTGTAAATGTCCATCTAGTGATTACTTTCTGTAAGTTTGATCAAAATCTGTCCTGTAGTTCATGAGTTATTTACATAAATAGTACCTGTTTATGGTAAATACGGAGCTATAAGCTAATACGATCAACGAAGCTAAAACATCGAATTTTAGTTCAAATGTCTCCTACAGCTAACAGTTTGTAAATGTCCACCCAGCAATTACTTTCTGTAAGTTTCAACAAAATCTGTCCTGTGCTTTAGTAGTTCATACCTCCAGAGTAGGAGGCCGGGCTGCGGCAGAGTGTGTCCGACCAGAGGAGGCTGCCGTCGGACACATGAGGTGGGAACGGTCTGTATACCCTAGCGGACAAAAGTGGTACTGCACCATTTTTTGCCAAAATGAAAAATGGTCATATCTGAGCCAAAAATTGGTCTAAAAATATGGGGGGAAAAAAAATCCATAAACATGTCGCACTGCTCAATAACTCGCAGGGCATGCAAACTAGGCAAAAATGTGCAACTTATAGACCGGAAAATATGGTATAAGGCAAATGTAGAAAACTAAAAATAGGAACATGTCTGCGT
>JBBPBX010042053.1:10210-28571 GCA_038048925.1 Garcialebias charrua | reverse complement strand
CCAAGCATGCAACATTGTAAAGGGAAGAAATGGCTGTTGTCGTTCCACTATAATACCTGTGAGTGTATGTATATGTACCTACCATATATAGATGGATGATGGAAGCTGTGGAATGGCACAAGCATTATTGGCTTTGCTAATTACTGTATTTTCTGGACTATAGGTCGCAGTTTTTTGCCTAATTTGCATGCCCTGCGACCTATAGAGAGGTGAGACCTGTTTATGGATTTTTTCCCATATTTTTAGACCAATTTTTGGCTCAGATGTGACCGTTTTTCATTTTAGAAAAAAATGGTGCAGTACCACTTTTGTCCGCTAGGGTACACCGACTGTTCCCACGTCATGTGTCCGAAGGCAGCCTCCACTGGTTGGACTGACTGTCACTGCCCGGCCTCCTGCTCTGGAGGTAACTATTGTTAGCTGTGTTTGTTAGCAAGATAAGTCAAGAACCACAGGACAGATTTCTATCCAACTTACAGAAAGTAATCATTGTATGGACATTTACAACTGACTAGCTTCATGAGATGTTTGAGATTTTAAAAAAATTGATGTTTTATAAACGTGTCGCGTTAGCTTCGGGTTATTTTCCTGCTACTTTTTGTCTAAATAACTCATAAACCACACCACGGATTTTCTTGAAACCTACAGAACGTAATTACTTGGTGGTCATTTACAAACTGTGACCTGTATGAGACATTTGAGCTAAAATTCGATTTATTTATCATTTATTTTTCGCAGTGCACGCGACCGTTTGGAAGACGTCAAAAAGCGAAACAATTTAAATCCAGCAGATTTGACCATGTCGTGAATTTATAAAGTTAAGCTCAGGAACCCTTGTGCTATACTATCTGTCAGCTATAATTTTTAGCAAACAAATAATTGTTTTTACCGTGTTAATCACGGTACAATAATCTTGTAAAGTCCTTCCGTGCGCGCTTCTGTGGCCGCCATTTTCAGCAGGGCAAATGACGCACTGACGCGTTGCGTAGCGATTACGCATAATAGATGCGACCTAAATCAAGGTGCAACCCTTTTATGGATTTTTCCAATTTATTGCCAATATTTGGACAAAGTGATCTATATAACGGTGCGACTTTTCAGTCGGAAAATACGGTAATGAACACCCAATGTCAGAATGTGAGGTCACATACTACCATAAGCACTTTCGTCACATGTGCAGTCTGTACGGGACTCTAGGTATGCAAGACATGTTGACTGCAAGTCTCATAATAATAATAATAATAATTAATTCAATTTATAACGCACTTTTCATTACTGAAAATCTCAAAGTGCTACACATATATTGAATGCTACACACATTCATAAACCGGTGGCGGCAGACTACCATGCAAGGTGCTTTCCAGTCCTACCATACACTCTTCTCGCACTGATCACATTTGTCGTGCATTTTCCATGGGCTAATGCCGCAATTTCCTCCCAAACTCAAGTAGTTCAGGCATGCAGTCTGTACTTGACAAGTCTGCTATTCCTCAAACTGTTTGTCAGTGATCTCCTGTTCCTTGCAGCCACTGTGACTAGTGTGACCAAAGCACTTATAGTGGGTCATGAGTGTAGATTTATGCAACAGGGTGTACTGTGGGCTGAAAAAATGAACTCAACTTTACATTTGCAAAGCTACATATTCTTGTTGCAGTTGTTGTGGGTCTGATTTTAATCATTGTATCTACTGTGCACGGCGTAGCTGCAAAGTAAAAACTGTCTTAAGACTCCTGCACTCAGTGGAGATGAAATAGTTTTTAGCTTTTTAAAGCATTCTTGTCATTTTATTGAATCTGACAGTGTCAGTGGTAAATCCAGGCCACTGCCCGTTTCTGTTGTCCTAGCTGTCTTTCTGATATGCATCAGTGGCAGCAAAAGTAGTTTCCCATTTAATATGTTTTATCAAAAAATGAATTTCTATTCAATTTATGGCCTAAGGGACAATCGTCTGAAAAACATTTATGACCTTATTCAAAAGAACAAATATACTTTGAATAATAACAATAAAAAATACAACAGTTTTTAATCTTTTTTTTTTTTTACAAACAACGTGCTACTATTCTCCTGCTTCAATAGGAAGATGCTGAATTGAGATGATTTAGGTTGTGATAGCTGATGCTTCTCAATAACAGCTGATGCGAGGCACTTAAATAAAGAGGTAGGCCGAACAAGAATACTGCAAAATGTGGAACTAAAAATATTTTAAAGATTATAAACCAGATAAATTGATACTTGGTCTTTACCGCGAGGATCCAGTTTGAACCATCTGAGTGAGTCTTTAATGATTCTGTTTTGAGTTTTTGTATCCTTTAGCTCTTCTGAACTAAATTATTCATGTTCCTCCTGTGCTATATTTGGCAAGGAAGGGAGGATAATGTCACTGTGAGCTGTTTTCCACGTTTATCTCCAGAGGATAATCCAAGTGATTTGTTTTAAAATATATTTCCATGAGTTTTAACACTTCAACTGGCCACAACCAGAACATTTTCTTACATGCAGATTTTTGGATTTTTATCTGTGGCACTAAGTGAAAAAACTTAATGGGAACCATTTCATTTTAGTTGAACTTTTTTTCAGAGCAACTGGTTAGTCTTGATAAGGAGACTGCATTTTTCCTCGTGACTCACACACGTCACATGACTCGTATGATGTCTGTGAATTCCCTCAGTTCTATATTTCTCACTGCCATTATTATCACATCTCTTTCAGTTCTTATCAACTTCTTAGTTTCCCAGTGGGTCAAAGTCTATTTTTAGCATGGAAGTGCTACTCGTTCCCTTTTATGGCATTCGGTAGCAGGATGTTCTAACATCTTTAAAGTTTAAACAAATTGTGTTTGTTACAATTTAAAGATGGATTTTCCTTATTTTTGTGTGTGCGAAAAAACAATCCTGCAACTTCTCATGCCAGAAGTAAGAAGTTTTCTCAGCTTTAGTTTGTCTCATTGAGGGTGACTGCTGTGGGTCATAGTGAAGTTTCCACACAGGAGCCGTTCCTGTGCAGTGAGCGGTGGTCGTGATTGAGGCATCCTTCGTTGCGATGTACGATGAGCACCGGAAAGCACAGAGCATCCTGATAGGTTGGTGGGTTTTCCTCACTGGTCTGCTGGCCCGACAGACAGCGAGTGCTCTCGTTGGGACAGGACCGCTCGTTCAGGCTCCCACTGCTCCTCCACAGGCAGCTCCGCCTGGAGCCGTACAGCCTGCCCAGAGAGAAGCGGCTGGCGCTGAAGGGGATGCGGGGACTTGCCGTGTTGCAAATGCTCAAGGCACTGCGAGAGAAGATGGAGGAGCTGCTTACGGTGCGATGGCAGCGTTCGCAGTTTTGCCTGTAGCTGCCGTACCGCCCACATACGGAGTGTCTGTTGCCGCTCCCAGAGGGCTGCGACAGATCCATCAGGACTGCCTCGGAGTAGCTGGGCACCAGCTGCTGGTTGGAGCGGATGTGCCACTCTAGCTCTGTGCTGTCGATTGTGTTCACTCGCGGGATGCGTCTGCAATACGGACGCTCCTCAGATGGTGTTACTGGCACAAAGTCAAAGCCAAACAGCTTCTCTACGTGGTAATGCACGCAGGCGGTGCGGCACTCCGTCAGCACTCGCAAAGGCCAGGAAAGGGTGAAAGCAGCTGCCACCCAGAAAGTGGAGTTGGAAGCATACCAGGGAGCGTGGTTGGGGTCAGAAAAGGCAATCATGTACTCCTTAAAGTCAACATTTTTCAGATGCATCCCCTCACGAGCCTCCATGTAGTCATCCAGGCCCTCGTTTTCTGTAAAGAACCTGGCTCGCTGGGTCAGGTAGGAGTTTTCTGACTCCACGTTGGCAAAGCTAAAGCACTTGGTGAACCTCAGTCTAGTGATAGTAAATCCCTCCAAGCCTTGCAGTTGCTTTGAGATGTCCTTAACACCACAGTTCCCATAGTCAAACTCCGCCTCAGCCACATGCGTGTTCACTCTCTCGTGGTAGACCTGCGTAGTAGTGTAGGCGTCTCCGTTACGGTAACGTGTCACCTGCCGCGTCCTCCTGATGTAATGATAGCTGATGGCCTTCCACCAGATGCAGGGCGTAGCCTGTTGCATTCGCTGTATGCGCTCACTTACACTGTTCGTATCTACCTTGTACTGCAGCTCATTCTTGGCATAGCAGTGCCAGCACTCCACCAGGTAGACCACGTAGAGCATGACCAGGAAGGCCAGAGGGATGTAGATGTATCCATTGGAGCAGGGACTGTCATGGTACATCATAGATTTTCCTTTGTAAGCACTGTCGAA
Source organism: Garcialebias charrua (assembly GCA_038048925.1). NCBI lineage: Eukaryota > Metazoa > Chordata > Actinopteri > Cyprinodontiformes > Rivulidae > Garcialebias > Garcialebias charrua. The sequence continues at coordinate 24,302 of JBBPBX010042053.1, read as the reverse complement.
GGAGAGCCGTGTGACCTTGGTCACCTGGCACCAGGTCATCACCCCGACGCAGCTGTACATCAACATGGACAGCAGCAGGCATTTCCAGTGGGTTTCCTGGCACAAGGATTTAGCAATAGACTGTTTCTGAGGATGCTGCTGCAAAACAATGAGAAAAAAACACAAGAAGTCAGCAGGATGGAAAGAAAATACAGCAGACATCTGCATGAGTGCAATGTTAAATATGAAATGATAATATGATAAGTACTTGGTAAATATAAAGTTATAAAGCAGTGGCTCGTACAAATAAATTATTTAAGACAATTTCTGTTCCATAAGTGCTCTTGTATAGTTTATGCATGAGTCTAAGGCAAGTTGCTCATGTCTTGATCCGTGCTTTTTATAATCACTGGAATATTTCAAACTGTACAGAAAGACGAGACGAATGCTAACGTATGAAGCAACTATAAAAGATGTGAACTGATGTTTTATTACTGTTGTAAACAGTGCACCCTCAATTCTTTTTCACATTTTTAAAATTTATTCAACTTTAAGGATGAGGCGATACATTTTTGTTGGCTTTTATGTTTATGTTAAGTGCTCTATAAATAAAATGGTATGGTATGGGTAATGGTATGTTTTAAAAGTCTAGAGATGCTTTTCTTTAATTCCACTTGGATAAAGTGGGTGTGATGAAAGTAGAAGACTCCCATTTTATAAGCTGTGTTTAGCGTCAAGCCAAGCAAGTGTAACTCAACCTGTCTCCATCTTTCCATCAACCGTATTATATTTTTTTACCAATAAGTCACGGTTTTTTTGCATAATTTGCATATCCTGCAACTTATAGGCCGAAGCGGTGTATTTATGGATTTCCCCCCCCATATTTATAAACCAATTTCTGGCTGAGATATGACTGTTCTTGTTCATTCTGACTGAAAATATTGAACACTACCATTTTCAGCCACTAGATGACAGTCAAGTAGTAAGGTATGCCGTTGTATTATGTAATAGATAAAAGTGGCTATTAATGACACAATCGGCTTGCCATAGTGCCACCACCCTGGAGCAACCGAATCAGCTTCATTTCACTACGTCGCCCCGGCAAAATGCAGCTGATTTGACCATCAAAGTGTTTTTATTAAGTAAATGTTCAACTAAGACACACCTTTACTATAAAGTCAAGCTAACAAATAATTGCTTTTATGTATTTATTTGTTAAATTTCGAAGAAATGTGCAGAGGCTCGTCCTTTTGCGCATGCCCACTTTGCAAATCAAGTTTTAAAGTGCAGCTGATTTGACCAACAAAGTGCATTTACTGAGCAAAAGGTAGACTGAGACACACCTTTCCTATAATTTTGAGCAAACAAATAATTGTTTTTAAGTGCTAATCTTGTTAAATTCTTGTTAAAGACCTCCCGTGCATGCTCCAGCGGACGCCATTTGGCAGTCCACCGATTTTTGGCACAACACCGGCCCACATTTCCAGGTTGTCAGCAGTGACCGTAATAGATGCGACGTATACGGCGAAGCAACATATTTATGGATCTTTCCACTTTGTTAGACATATTTGGACTGATGCAACTTACGGTATAGGGTGGTGAGACGTGTACAATGGAAAATACGGTAGATATGACCAATGAGGAAGTTCAAGGAAAACTGTTAACTTGGAAACTACAATGCAGATTCTAACAAAGTAAAGTCAGGTCTTCCGGATGGATTCTTTTTGTTTGAAGTCTTTTAGATTGAAGACTAAATGTTTCAACAGGAATCCGTCCAGAGGGCCTGACTCGACTTTGTTAGATTTTTCTACTTGGATTATTGAGCATCAGGATACTGTAAAATGCAGATTGTGGAGAAATATCATGTAAACTGACACAAAAAGGAGAAAGTACAACTAACACATTTCAGCAGGAACTAAAAAAGTGGCTGCCAGATAGCAGCAGCATATAGTGAAAGTTTGTAAGTTTATTTAGGCTATTTGTGGGAACTAAAAGTTCCACTAAACTATGTTTAAATCCTTGAAAGAAGTCCTAATTTGTAACATGCATTAGATTATTCTGCGTTTATTTTGAAGTTATTCTCATGTTTAGACTATTTACTAAGGTGGCCGTAAGATGTAAATGAACATTTGAAAAAAGAAAAAAAAAGAAAAAAAGAATTACATTTCAAAAAACGCAACTAAAACAATGAAAACACAACATTTGAAAAAAAAGAAAAAAAAAAGAATTACAGTACATCGGAAAAAACTGAATTACATTAAGCCAAACCAGAAACGGTATGATTCGTTTTTTGTTTATTTTTTAACTTTATTACATTTTTTATTTATTACGTTTATTTATTACATTTTTTCAAATGTACCGGTAATTCTGTTTTTTTCAAACGTGATTCCGGCCACTTCGGCTTTGACCGCTTTGGCTTAATGTAATTCTGTTTTTTCAAATTTAATTCAGTTTTTTTCCAAACGTGATTCCGGCCGCTTCGGCTTTGGCCACTTCCGCTTTGGCTTTGTAATTCTGCTTTTTAAACGTAATTCTGTATTTTCAAACGTAATTATGTTTTTTCAAACGTAATTCTGTTTTTTCAAATGTTGTTGTGTTTTTCAAATGCAATTCTGTTTTTTGAAATGTTGTCCATTTACATCTCACAGCAACCGTAATTATCATTTCATATTTATCATTAAACTTTACTGTATAAAGAAAAGGTTAGCTCAGCCAAGGTAGAGTCAGGGATAAAGAAAAACAACAATCATTTGACGCTGGCTTGGCTGCATAAAGCTGATGCCATTGTTCGTCTCCTTGGGGCACTGCAAGTCCCAGGGGGTGCAATAACAACAACAACTCAAGAGCTAGTCTCACTGTAGAAGCAGAGACAGGGCAAGAAAAAACGAACTGCCTGAATGTACACGGACCCAGAGGGATGAAACATTTCACAAAGGACCGAATAGAGCAGAAGACTTTACATAAAACCTCACAGTGGAGCTTTTACATCATCTTTTTTATCATTGTACTGAATCCAACATGATGACTCTGTGCTCTCCGGGTGACAAACAAACATAAATAACAAATGTTTCCTCCATAATTATCTCACCACCTTGGTCTTCAAGTCTCTTGCCAACCAAAGTCTACATCCCACGAGATGAGAGATACAAACTCTGAGACAAACTGACTGCAGGAGGCGGATTTACTGGTACTCACCTGCACACTGTGCTTGCTCGACAACTTTAATCAATACAGCATGACACACTTTGGGGCTCACGTTACATGCAGGCTGTTCAAGCAGCAAGAATAACAGCAGACACTTTTGAATAAGAAGATATTCTTCAACTATCCTACCCATCAGCTGTTGTTTGTGCAAATACATCTGCACGCAGGAGTGAAATTATTCCACTAAATGTTTGTCTGAGCGCCAATTAAATATTCTGAGATCAGAAAAGCTGTAGCTCTGTGGAGAAGAAAGGGAGTGACTCATGAGCACCATTATCGTTCAGACATTTCTGATGCATTTAGCCAAGACGATACACTTCTTTGCCGAAATAGTAAAGCAGATGTCGAGGAAAAGTGGAACATTCGCGTTTATAATTTGATCTAAATGTGCACTGCTGGGTTTTTCGACTGCCTCTACACCAACACAACCGAACAGAAATCAAAGTCTACATTTATATTTGACTAGATTCTTGTTGTTTATCATAACTAATGACGAAAGCAACATGCTAAAATAGTATGAAGGAAATCTGTCATTGTATTGCTGATGCAAAAGTCCTAACTACAATTTAGATCTGTAAATTGTAAAAGAGTTAAATGTCCCCTGACACTCACAGATACTTTCTCTTGACAGAATAAGACCACATAAAAAGCCTATTGTAAAATGCATGTGAAACTTGTCCAGGATGTGTGTTTGAGTTGAGTCCCTGTAAGAGATACTGGAAATTTATTTATATCAAAATGTGTATCCTGCATAGTGGCAGAGTTTATTATTGTTGTTTTATGCCCTCATCAAAAAATCACTGTCTGAGCCTGTAAGAAACCCACACATGCTCTTGCTTCTTTGTTGTCTAGTTTTGCAACTTCGAGTAGTTTGACCCTTTCCATGACCCTTGGTCCCTGAACCCCACTTTGCACACCAGACAGACTGGAGCAGATCCATTCACCTTTACTCTATTGGAGTTGTCTTTCACAACAAAAACCAGTCTGTGAGGGCACAAAACTCTGCACCACCTCAGATAAAAGGGGCTCAACTCGCCTCCCATTTTGTTTGAGGTTGTTGGAGATCTGGTCCTTACCTCCTCCCTGAGACTGTCCGCCTCCTCTTCGGGGGCTGAGGTGACGGCGTTGTTCTCGCTGGCCGTTGCAGCCGATGATGCCGGGGACATGATGAGAGAGACACAAAGAAACTGCGCATGGATCTCCCTTTGGGGGTGTTTTCCAAAACAGGGTGAAACACGGAGACCCCCCCACTGCGCGTCATCTAAACACAGTCCAGTCCTGCAGAGGCTCGAGGCTGAAAAGACGCATCGTCTGAGCCTCTTTCCTCCTCCAGGCGGGCTTGTTTGCTGAAAGAGATTCAGATCTTTGTGCACCGACCGAAGCCTTGCAGGGCAGTGATCCGATAAAGGCGACGTGTGGCTGGAGATGAGCTGCCCTTCAGTCAGCTCGTGCTCCTGCTGACACCACAGCCAAGACAGAGTGTGAATCGGGACAAAGACACACAGCAGCATGTGCATGTGAGCTAAGACACACAAGTCCAGGAACCTCCCTCTGCAACACATTAAATACATGATGTGCTGCAGCCACACAGACCCAAGGCTGGCACCCAGTGGACTGCCATTACACAAGGCTCATTAACCTCTGCAGGTTGCTCTGCAACCATGTTATTTGCCACGTTGCTGTGTTTTTGATGACTATTTCATAGATACTTTATTGAAATAGAGTCTTTTTAAGGTATTTTGTAATGCATGTTAGCATTCAAAAACAAAATGTTCACAAATAAAGATCACTGAAGAGAAAAATGTGCATTATAGTTTTTGAAGCAGAGCAACTCAAAGTAGCTAAAATGTTTCTGAAGGCATTTTAAAGTCTACCAATGCAACTGAACTGCCCAAAACTCCAACACAGCTTTGTGATTATAGCTAAGTTTTGGTTACTCAACTAGCGGCTCCTGAGCCACATCCGGCTCGCGGGTGAGCTCAGGATGGCTCCATCCTGTTGGTCTTGTCTGTTCTCCTTGTGATCTTTTCATGTTACGTAGTCAGTTCCTGATCTGTTCGTTTTATTAGTTTCCCTTCTAGTTTAGTCTCCATGTTTACTTACTCTTAGTTTAACCTCCAGTTCTGTCATCCTAGTTTACTTTCCATGTTTCAGGTTTAGTTTCCCAGTCCTGCTCTGTGTCTCTAGTTAAGTGTTCCCAGGTGTTTGTGATTGCGTCCTGTCTTGTCTCTGTATATATGCTCTGCCTGTCAGTCTGTCCTTTGTCGGCGCATCGTCTGGTAAATCCCGTATGTCTCTCGCTACAGTTCATGTAAGTGTTTTTTCTGCCACGACAGCTTTTCGTTTATTGTTATTAAAGTATTTATTTTTATATAACTTCTTGCCCCCTGCGTTTCTGTCTGAACCACTGGATTTTAATCACGCTCTCTGAGTGAATCCCGACAGTATGAGCCGACCTTAAAAAAAAAAGCCCAGAAGACGAAACGATTCTTCTACCTGTTCTCTCTAGTCCACGCAGAGGGACGAGACCGTTTTCTGCTGTGGTGGATTTCAGCTCCACGAGGACCGCCTGACGTCCTTCTCCAGTTTGGCTCTTCCTCCAGGTCCACTGGTCGTTTCTGAATGGACCTCGGGTGAGGATGATAACGAACTGTGTTTTCTTCCTGTTCCCCAGTCTCCCCACCGCCGTAAAAGTGGTAAAAAGAAGACGTTCACCTACACCTCCGTCTTGGTCAGCTGATCAGACTCGGTCCAGCGACTCCGAGTATTTTGGGTACGACTCCAGCGCTCCAGTGGGGGAAAGTTCCATTGCCTCACCTCCTAGGTTTCCGGTGAGGGTGGAAACAAACACCCCACTGTCGCTCGCAGCTGTTCCGGCTCGGTCCGGTGAACCCGGTCACAGCGTCTCCACGGGGGCGGGTCTTCTCACCGCTCACTCATCTCCCTGTTCATCCAGAGATCAGATGAAGGGGGGCAGCCCACAGGTCAGTCAACAGAACAATGTCACATTACGCCAGCAGAGGTCATCCCAGGAAGTTCTTCTGGGGTGATAAACATTTCTGACATCCATCACATAAACTCTACTCTACAAAGACTGTTTTCCTCAGCTGAAGTTAACCCGGCCAGTTCAAATTTATTACTCTCACTAGCTGAAAAACTGTTGATGTCTTACACCTGGTCTCTTATCCATCCCTGAATATTATAGCTCCTGAATAAAATTAAGTCTATTAATGAATCAACGCTTAGATCAGTCCCTGGCCCGCTTGAACTGTTCCTCCCTGTAAGGGTCTCTTCCTCAGCTCCCTCACCACCTGCCGGCTCTCCAGCGCTTACTGTATCCTTCTCAGAGGGGGTCCTAGAAGACGCCCCTCACTTCTCCTGCGCTGTGGAGGGTTCTGAACCAAAAAAGGTTCTGGTCCTGGACCGCGCCGTCGCCGTCGTGGCAGGGATCGATGGCAGAGAGGACCTACAGACTCTTCAGCTCCTGTTCCTGCACCTGGTTTCCCCTCACATGGTTCATCACTTGGCTTTTCGTTTTGTGGTTCTTCGGCTGATTCAAAGTCAAAGTCAAAGTCAACTTTATTGTCAGATCTGCAATATGTACTGTACAGGACATACACAGGACCGAAATTGCGTTTCTCTCAGTCCCTCGGTGCAACAGTAAACATCTAAACATTGAAACACTGAAACATATAATGGCGCCTGCAGTCTCGATGGTGGACCCCTCGCCTGCTGCAGACTCATTGGCTGTCGACGCTTCGCCCGACTCCTGCAGTCTCGATGGTGGACCCCTCGCCTGCTGCAGACTCATTGGCTGTCGACGCTTCGCCCGACTCTTCGGCTCCTGGTTTTTGTTCTTCAATTCCTGGTTCCAGCTCTTAAGTTGCAAGCTCTTCAGCTCCTGGTTCTCCTAGTTCCTCTGCTCCTGGTTTCTCGTCTCCTGGTCCTTCGTCTCTTGGTCCTTCGGCTCCTGGTCCTTCGGCTCTAGAGGGCGCTGCACTGCCTCCGGCTCCAGTGGACGCTGCCCTGCCTCCGGCTCCAGAGGGCGCTGCCCTGCCTCCGGCTCCAGAGGGCACTGCCCTTCCTCCGGCTCCAGAGGGCGCTGCTCTGCCTCCGGCACCAGAGGGCGTTGCCCTGCCTCCGGCACCAGAGGGTGCTGCCTCCACCTCTACAGAGGGTCGCCACACCGCTGATGCCTCAACATCAACTGAGGGTCACCACACCGCTGATGCCTCAACATCAACTGAGGGTCTCCACACCGCTGATGCCTCAACATCAACTGAGGGTCTCCACACGCCTGACGTCTCTACGCCTGATGTCTCTAGGCCTGACGTCTCTAAACATGACGTCTCTACGCTTGACGACTTTTCGCTCGATGTTTGCTCGCTCGATGTTTGCTCGCTCGATGTTTCCTCGCTCGATGTCTCCTCGCCAGACGTCTCTTTGCCAGACGTCTCTTTGCCAGACGTCTCTTCGCCAGACGTCTCTTCGCCAGACGTCTCTTCGCCAGACGTCTCTTCGCCAGACGTCTCGTCGCCAGACGTCTCTTCGCCAGACGTCTCTTCGCCAGACGTCTCTACGCCAGACGTCTCTACGCCAGACGTCTCTACGCCAGACGTCTCTACGCCAGACGTCTCTATGCCAGACGTCTCCACGCCAGACGTCTCTTCGCTCGATGTTTGCTCAACTGATGTTCCCACGCCAGACGTCTCTAAACATGACGTCTCTACGCTTGACGTCTTTTCGCTCGATGTTTGCTCGCTCGATGTTTGCTCGCTCAATGTTTCCTCGCTCGATGTCTCTTCGCCAGACGTCTCTTCGCCAGACGTCTCGTTGCCAGACGTCTCGTTGCCAGACGTCTCTTCGCCAGACGTCTCTTCGCCAGACGTCTCTACGCCAGACGTCTCTACGCCAGACGTCTCTACGCCAGACGTCTCTACGCCAGACATCTCTACGTCAGACGTCTCCACGCCAGACATCTCTTCGCTCGATGTTTGCTCACCTGATGTTCCCACGCCAGACGTCTCTTCTCTCAATGTTTGCTCGCTCTATGTTTCCTCGCTTGACATCTCTACGCCAGACATCTCTACGCCAGACGTCTCTACGCCAGACGTCTCTACGCTCGACGTCTCTATGCTTGATGTCCCTTTGCTCGATGTTTCCTCGCTTGATGTTTCCTCGCTTGACGTCTCTACGCCAGACGTCTCTTCGCTCGATGTTTGCTCACTTGATGTTTCCTCGCCTGACGTCTCTATGCCAGACGTCTCTACGCCAGACGTCTCTACGCCAGACGTCTCTACGCCAGACGTCTCTACGCCAGACGTCTCTACGCCAGACGTCTCAATGCTAGACGTCTCAATGCCAGACGTCTCAACTCTTGTCTCTACGCCTTTAGACGTCTCAACTCTTGTCTCGACGCCTCCAGACGTCTCATCGCTCGTCTCAACGCCTTCAGACGTCTCAACGCTCGTCTCGACGCCTTCAGACGTCTCAACGCTCGTCTCGACACCTTCAGACGTCTCATCGCTCGTCTCGACGCCTTCAGACGTTTCAACGCTCGTCTCGACGCCTTCAGACGTCTCAACGCTCGTCTCGACACCCTCAGACGTCTCAACCCTCGTCTCGACGCCTTCAGACGTCTCAACACTCGTCTCGACGCCTTCAGACGTCTCAACACTCGTCTCAACGCCTTCAGACGTCTCAACACTCGTCTCGACGCCTTCAGACGTCTCAACACTCAACGCCTTCAGACGTCTCAACACTCGTCTCGACACCTTCAGACGTCTCGACACTCAACGCTCGTCTCGACGCCTTCGGATGTCTCGACTCTCGTCTCGACGCCTTCAGTCATCTCAACGCCTTCAGACGTCTCAACACTTGTCTCATCAACTTCGGGTGTCTCTGCTCTCAACTCAACGATGCCTGATGACGTCTCAGTGCTCGACCCTTCGACGCCCAAAGATGATTTTCTGCTCTGCCCTTTGACGTCCGCTGAATCACCGCCTACTTGCCACTCTCATGCTGGCTCCTCGCTTGTGGCCTCTGATGGATGGCTTCTTGGCCGCCTCCTGAGACTGCTTGTCTTGTGGCCTCTGATGGACGGCCACCCGCCTGACCGGCCGTTGCCTGATGTCGGTCTCCTGGTCACCTTCTTTAGTTTTTTTTTTTACAATATCTTAGGTTTAGTCTTTGTGTTTAGTTCTCGCAGTTTTAGGTTTAGTCTTTATGTTTAGTTCCACAGTTTTTAGGTTTTGGTCTTTGTATTTGACTCCTAGGTCTCGTCCTGCCGGTTTTTGGTTTTGTACCCTTGTGTTGTCCTTGTGTCTCTTTATCTTCCTTGTGCCCTCCTTCCTTGCAGTTTCCTCCCTCCGCCCGCCCTGGGTTTTTGGGGGTGTTTTTTCTTGGGGACACCTGGGGGTGTCCTTGAGGGAGGGGTACTGTAAGGATGGCTCCATCCTGTTGGTCTTGTCTGTTCTCCTTGTGATGTTTTCCTGTTAGTCAGTTCCTGATCTGTTAGTTTTATTAGTTTCCCTTAAAGTTTAGTCTCCATGTTTACTTACTCTTAGTTTAACCTCCAGTTCTGTCATCCTAGTTTACTTTCCATGTTTCAGGTTTAGTTTCCCAGTCCTGCTCTGTGTCTCTAGTTAAGTGTTCCCAGGTGTTTGTGATTGCGTCCTGTCTTGTCTCTGTATATATGCTCTGCTTGTCAGTCTGTCCTTTGTCGGCACATCGTCTGGTAAATCCCGTATGTCTCTCGCTACAGTTCATGTAAGTGTTTTTGCTGCCATGACAGCTTTTCGTTTATTGTTATTAAAGTATTTATTTTTATACAACTTCTTGCCCCCTGCGTTTCTGTCTGCACCACTGGGTTTTAATCACGCTCTCTGAGTGAATCCCGACAAGTATGGCCCAGCGCTGAGTTAAAGCTGCACTCTGCAGTTTTTGTAGAACGCAGGACTTAGGAAAATTTTCAACAGGGAAAGCATTCTGGTCCCTCCCCACTCAGAGCCATATATGGCTCTGCTCCCCCTTGCTCTCGCTGCAGCCTCTGAATGCTCCGCCTCCACTACATGTCCTGTGGCAGACGCTGCGAAGTTCTGTGATTATATGTTAATAAAACGTTCTAAAAAATAAAATAAAAACATGGAGCGCTGGTCCAGCACACCAGAACACCATGAAATCTGCTGAGCCTCGCGCAGCCACGTTGAACCCGAGTTTAATTCGCTCGTGACAAATTCATCCATTTCCTCATTTCAGTCAGTGGAGGAGGAAGCGATCACTTGACTTTTGGCAAAAAAAAACAAAAGAAAAGTCCAGATCAGGGATGAAGAAGGGGAATTTAATACATTTGTGTCACATACAAAACAGTTTTGCATCGCTTTGCAATTATTTCAACGAGAACCTGCGCGGCCGCGGGGGCTGGGACAGGGGGGGGCGTGGGTTAGGAGCGTGAGAAGTGAGAAGCTCTGTTTTTATTGGCTGGTTAAAAACTCTGTTTTTATTGGCTGGTTAACGCGGGTCACTGTGGCTTTTTAGAAATGCTTATTTACCACCTGGAGAAGCAAGGGGACTACTGTATAGTTTTTTTCAGAGATTACTTTGTCTAACATCATTCTGTCAGGAGATAGTGACAGAGCGAAGAAATATGTTAAAGGGGACCTCAGATGGGTTTTTTAAAATTTTATGGTATGTCTGTGTGCTATCCAGACCCTGTTCATTCAATTTAATACACAAAATAATTCTTAGATAATAAATTATACCCTTTTTATTCTGCCATTTCTAACTTCCGTTCTAAACGAACGGTTTATGATAATGAGCTCTGAAGCCCACGCCCGTCAAAACTCTGTTTACATTAACTCCGCCCTCTGTAACAGCCAGTATCTCTAATATATTGTTGTTTTAAAATTAGCTCTTTTTTTATTACTCATTTGACTTACTGTTAGTGCTAGCTTAAGATAACTTACCGAAAGCTGTCTGTGCGCGCCGCCATTAGCTGCTCCTTTTATCATGCCCTCCCGAATCCGAGGCTAAAATTAGCTCTTCCTCCTCCTTCGGTAACAAACAGCCCGCGTAGCTCCGCTAGTTGCATGCGGCGCTTCGATCCGCGGCTGCACATCCAATCCAGACACACACAAAGTTCACCGAGTGTTTCCAGTTAATTTATCCGTATGAGGCAACCTCTGACCGTCACCGGACCCACACGGTCCTCAAAAGCCAGCAGCTCCCAGCAGCCCTCACCCCGATCTCTCCGAAACAAAAGGCTTAAAAAAAAAAAAAAAAAGATGCCGTGGCCGGGAAACGAACCCCGGTCCTTTGGGTGCCACACCAGCTCATTATCTCCGAGACCCAACCTGGCAGTTGAGCAAAAGCAGTCCTTCATCGTATAAGAAACAAATACAACCACCTACTTTTAGAACGCTGGAGTTTTGATTAGATTTTGATGAAGTGAAAGGTATTCTTAAAATAAATAAATTGCTAATCTGAAAAGTATATCGATCAGTGGTGCTTGTACGTTTCAGACTGTCGCCCCGCGAGTGTGTGTGTGCACAGTTTCAACGAGACAGAGTTCAAACAAGGTAATAAAACATTCTGGTTTTACTCAAGATGTGCTGCGTGGCTGGAGCAGGGCAAGCCCCTAGCCCCCCGGGGGCTAAATAAATGAATAATAAATAAATGACCGCCGGGTCAGCTCCTAAACTGCTCGGCAACCGTGACGTCTTTTATACTGAAGTGGGTTGAGCCGCACCAGGGGTTGCTAGGTGAGGGGCTGGACTCAGGTTTGGTGTGGGTTGTGGCTGCGGTTTGTGATGTCACAAACCGCAGGAAGTGAGAACGAAACGTTTCTATCACAGACAAATAAATCTACTTAGAGTAAATAAACCACTGGGTGCATTTTTTTGGCACTAGGACTTTTTTTATGAAGTAAATACCCAAAGTTGAATAAAAAAATATTAAAAAGTGAATTTTGCATGTGTGGTCCCCTTTAAAAATATATTTTTAGAAAACTTACAGACTGCACTACAGAAACTGCAGACTGCAGCTTTAATTTAAAATAAAGCTATTTTAAACCTGACAAATAAAATATAAAAACATTCTGAAATGACCAATATTTCAGTCAAAGTAATCAGGTAATTGGTGACGGGGCTATAAGACACAGTTCACATGCCAATGAGTTAATAAAAAAACAATAATAGATTTTAAATTGTAAATTACATTTAAGTGATGACCCCTGAGCTGTTGGTTTTCAGTCATTTTGCCACCACTGAGCAATTTAATTACCCGGTTCTACTCTGAAGAACATTTTGATGCATAAACTGTAAGATGTGTAACAAGAACCAACGTCAAATTAAATGTTTTAGCTGCTAATAGCTCATCAGCGTGGTCACCATGGCAACTAAGCACTTGCGTCTGTCACTCGCTAACAGCAAACCTAAAGAAAGCCAGACAGAAAGAAACTGGATCCTCAAGCAAAAAATTATCAAGCAAAAGCTATAAAACAATAACATAACAATATAAATCATTTTCGTTACATTTTACCTTTGCTTCTGATGAAACCATCTTCTGCACCTTTCTTCAGTAAAAATAAATGACCAGAAACAGTTGGATCATTTAAAAAGTGGGAGCAACTTTAGTTTGTGTTAACATTAATGAAGAACCCCTATGCTCAAATGAGTCCCTCACTCCTTCACTGAGGGCCTACACACAAAACATTAAATTCCCAGTATTCAAATGTCAAATTCCATGAATTCCATAATAGTGTGACTAAAGATACACAGCGTGACCCCTGTCAGTTTTTGTTGAGACAACATAATCTCTTTGCGCCATGTGGAATTGACACAGAAAAGATTAAGCACACGTGAATGCATATTTTTCATTCCTGCCTTTGTGCACTGTTTACAAAATCATTTCCTCACAGTCCTGCATGACAAGCCTGTTCGTCATAATGCACCCGGTGTGGATGTTGGACCGGACTGTTGGCAGAAGGTGGAGTGGGCAAACATAACCGTGACGTGAAAACAGATGGCAGGTCTTGGGCAGCAATAAATATGTCTCTCTGGCAGCCAGTATTGTTTTATAAATTGAACTGGTTGTTAATCTGGCCCTCTGAAAGCAGAGCAGAAACGGTGTAAGTGAGCCCTCTAAAGGCCAAAGCACATCAAGCATTTGTTTTAAATAAATAAAAAAATAAAGATATTTTGGGATTTGCATCTACTATTTAATGTTTGGCTTACATGTATTATTTTTTTCTGCGTTCAGTTTAATTTATTATATTCAGGAGGAGGCACAAAAACACAGCTGAGCTTTGTATCTCAAAGGGCAGAGTGGTGCAAACTGCAAAAGCTCTCCAGCTAAAGCTTTGTTTAAATATATCGTATAACACGATTTATGAGACAGTGCTCATACAAATCAAACTTAGCTTTGGTAACCTCTCAAAAACAATAATAATACCTTGTTTTGTTCCATGGATAATACAGTAGTGCAACTGACGTTAAGTTACCATGCAGTGACGGACAAAAACGTAACACTTCAGGTGTTTACTAAAGGATAAAATGCGCATCTGCGCTGCTGTCACATATAGAAATTAAATCGTAAACCATTTTTTGTTTTTATTCAATCTTTATTTATACAGGTTAATCCGATTGAGCCTCTGGGACTCATTTACAAGAGAGACCTGAATTTGGTAACACTTAAAAAAAAGGTATATTTGATCAAGTACTGTACTAGGGAACGCCTCAGGAACGAATCAGGAGCTCATGGGTAGTTGACCGTACTTACTGGGGAACCCACAACCAAGCCTTATTAGGCGACTACTGGTTAGTTATCTTGTAAATCAAGAGGAACCAATCAAGAACTAATGTTACCATGGAAACCAAAGAGAATCCAATCAGGAGCTAACAGTAGATAATGG
>JBBPBX010042052.1:8037-24988 GCA_038048925.1 Garcialebias charrua | reverse complement strand
AAGCATGTAACATACCTAAAACTGGAACATGTCTGTGTTGGTTTACGCCATGAACTTAGAAGATGTTTGAAGCCATTTAATCACTTTAACATCCACTTTAAAGCTAGGAATTATTTAAAAAAAAAAACATGTTTTGTGTTAGCAGGATTTAATGCTAACTTTGAAACTTATCCAACATTAATAAAACTTACCTCATGTCGCCTTTTTGGACATGCATGCATATATTTGTACACATTGTACTTGAGAGGAGATTATTACAGCCTCATATAAAATCAATAATGATGATGATATCAGAAGGTATCGTATCGACCGATATCAAGATTTAGGTATGGGGATCGGATCGGAAGTTTAAAAAAATGTGGATCGGTGCATCCCTAATTTTTAACTGAACATTTTTTTAGTTGCTTGTTTAATATTTTGTTGCCCATGACACTTCCACAGTCATCCAAAAAAACATTGTCCTTTTGCTTACTCTTCCTTGTTGCCCTACAGTAGAATGATTGTCTTGTCAGTCTCATCTTTACACTTTGAATAAAAGTTATCAGTCTGGAGGTTTTACATTTCTGGTTCAGATAGTGTTGTATTTTCTTGCTGCATTCATGAATATTTTTCTCTTAAGAAATAATTCATTATCTAAACTTTACCTGCTAGAAAAAAAAGGCAAAAAAAAACTACCGGTACACTAAAGCCTACAAAAGGGAACACGTTTTCTCTGTTTATCAATGTTACATAAAGCACAGTGCATCCATAACTTATTTTGCATGCATACAAGCACAAATGCACTTTAGATGTTTCTAGGCCTTTGGCGCACACTATTTCTAGCTTCGTCAAACGATGGTGTTAAATAATTATGAGCAGGTGGGTTGGGCGCGGACCCATGGAGCTCGGCGGGTGCAAAGCGGGGGCTGTCATGCCAAATCCTGCCCTCGAGGTGAGAAAAGAGGAAACAAAGAGCAAAACGCTAGGGAAAGGGAAAGGTTAGCAACTTTAAAAATAACGAGTCACATTCGTGAATTTGGTAAACTGACATGCCTTGACTGGTGTTTGCACAACATATAAAGAAAGTCAAAGTAGCATGTCAGTTGAGAAGATGTGATTATTCAAATTACGGCCCAAGGGACCTTTAGGTGAAAACACTGTGCTTTTTTTGGCCACCATCACTTCCCTGAGTGTAGGAGCGGGGTTGTGATGCTGGAGGCACAACGCCCCCGGCAACACTGCCATGCCAACTCCAATCATGTGTCCTGCATCTCCACAAAACAGCTGAGCCTCTCGGGAGGATGCAGCCAACAGCTAGCCAGAAACAAACACCTCTCTGTTCTTGATGCTCAATGAGAAATGCCTATGGAGAGACTGAGGCTCACAGAGAGAGGCTGACTGAGATAAAGGCAGAGGGATGAAAACATGGCTAACATAATTTGTGAGCTGAATCAGCCGCGGCAGAACCAGAATACTGAAGTTCAAGTTGTTCACTGCATTCAAGGATGTGTTAGAAAAGTTAAAATCTGTGCGCTGCATGCTAAAGATGACTGCGTAAACTCTCCAAAAGAGGCTTTATTACAGACTGTTTTGAAACAGTTTTGGACAAGGACTGGTGTATTTGCAAAAGTTAGGCACTGATGTAAGAATATGGATAATCCAAAATTTAAACAAGGGTTTTTCATAAGAATTTATTTGTTTATACAAAGTAGAATATGCGTTGAGAATCAGTTTATACTACCACAACAAATTTTAGGTACAGTAATTGCCAGTACGGCACACCTATAAGCCACACACACACACATACACACACACACATACACACACACACAAAATGCACATATATAGGCTGCGCTTCTGTATAAGTTGCGGGTGTTTATGTTGTAACATAAGTGGCAGCACACAGCTACTGAGAGAGATATGCAGCTCTTATTGTAGATCAAGAGTCAACCACTGGATAGCATCTTATAGATTGTATCTCTGTTTGACAAACAGAGTGAACCCCACACATATTCATGCCAACTACCTACCTCACTCATGGTTACTCTACTGAATGGCCTAACACACAATGAACGCAAACTAGGCTAAGAAGAACAAATAAATCACTAAAAAAACAGTGCTGAACATTGCTGATGATCGATCATCAAAGTCACAGATATGCAAAAAAAAAACATGATAGTAAACCACATTTAAACAATAATGGTTTAACCAAAAAGATCATTGCAAAGACAAATTTTTTTTTTTAAAGTCAGATTCATCCAATATGGGATGTTGCAGGTGTGTTGTTTTAAGGTATATCTAAATGCTGTAAAGATATTTCATCAAACAATTTGTACAAAAGTGGGAAAAATTACAATAGTTTTTATCATTGATGTTATCTTCTAGTTTTACCTCGACTGCCTCCCTCTGACAAGACTTCACTGCCTCATCTTTAACTTCTTAAATCAGTGTTGTATTTAAGAAAGCAACAGACATCGCTGAAAGGTTGGACCTTTGTTCTACAAAGAAAAGGGTCAAACAACTGAGAAGCCGTTGCTGCAGTTTTTATTGAACTGTACGTTGATGAAAGCAGTTACTCTGGAGCTGGGCTCCACTGTACGGAGCCTGTGATTGCTTTCCTCCACAGTTAGACACGGATGTTAGAGAAGCTGAATAGCCTCGGCCCTTCCTCGGCAGCTAAAGAACCACTTAGTCTAGTTCCACGGGGTGGAAGTTTGAAATCAATTTCCCAAATTCCAAAAGTTCATGAAAAATGTATCAGAGGATAACACAGAGGCTGTGTCCCATTATGTTGTATCAGTCAGCCGCCTCAATAAGTTTTCTTTTTTTTGTTCATCTCTCTCCTTTCTCTCTGGATCTAGCCATCTCTCTCATTCCCTTTTTATTTTCCCCACATAACCCGCTTCTCTCTTGCCTTCCAAATATATATATACTGTATATATATATATATATATATATACATATCCAAAGGCATTATCAGAATCGTCTTTGAGCGTCACGGCAGTGAATGAGCAACATCATTTTCAGACTCATTTTCAGCCTTGTGGCTTCATCTGCTTGACTTTCCAGTCACAGTGAAAAAAAGAGGAAGAGAGGAGGAAAAGCTTCTCCGAGGACATTTAATATAACGTCTGCTTGCTCAAATGGGACAAATATGGGTGTTTGGCGTGAATCTTCATTCGGCTTAATCTAATGAGTAGCTCTCTACAAACTCAACTCAACCTTCCTTGATCTCGTGTGTGTTTGGCTTCGCCGATGGGAAGTATTAAGCTTTGAAATGGTACATCAGCATGAGTTTGATTTGAAACTGGGGCCTAAAGGTTGTGTAGAAACCTGCGAGGGGTTAAAGTGTTACCCATTGTAGTGGGTTTAGGCATCATTTGCTGTCTGAAAATCATATTTTTTGACAAAGAACAAGTTTTTTTAAGTAAACATCATGACCAGAACTGTTGCGAAAGTAGAACATGGAAGTAGCCTACTTTTGAATTTCTCTCAAAAATAGGATTAAAGTTAAAGTAAACCTGAACATAAAACACTGAATTCAGGTTAGTTTTTTCACGTTTTGTGAATTTATTTTTGATGTACTACTTTACAATAAAGTTCCCTTTTGAAAAGATTGTTGGAGAAAATCATAATCCGGTAATTATTCTGCTCATGAGCATTGCAGTGCAGCCAATTCACAACACTGCTTCATGAAAGTGGCCAAAGAGTAGAAATTAAATCAGCTGAGCAACCATTAGGTTTAAACAAACAAATGGAAAAAGGTGTTGCACATGATCTTTCCAATGCATCAGTGTGTAAATCAATTTTAACTGTCATAAGTGTTGTTTTGAATATAAATTAACACAAACAAATGAATAAAATTAGCCTTATTGTTAAATAGTTAGCTTGATTTGTTTCTGTTAAAGAGGAATAATAGTTCACATATTTTCTTTAATTCGGTCATCTGAAACATGTTAGTGATGTGAACATTCTAATGTTTATTTAAAGCATTCAAAATGTTCTTGAGATCTTTTGAATTGGGACTTTAAAAAAAAAAACTCCTGTCTAAAATATTTTTTAAGCAGATCACGAA
Source organism: Garcialebias charrua (assembly GCA_038048925.1). Classification (NCBI taxonomy): domain Eukaryota; kingdom Metazoa; phylum Chordata; class Actinopteri; order Cyprinodontiformes; family Rivulidae; genus Garcialebias; species Garcialebias charrua. The sequence continues at coordinate 20,934 of JBBPBX010042052.1, read as the reverse complement.
GACACTATTCGATAAGAATCAAGAATCAATCAAGAATCAAGAAGGTTTATTAACATTGCATCAATTTTCACCAATTACAACGTAAGTATGTAGTTGCAGCATCCAGGAGAGAGAATGAGTGCAAAAGCTGCAGCAAAACAAAGCACATGACATGTTTTATCAACACACGATATGTTTTATCAACACACGACATGTTTATTCAACACATGATATGCTCTTAGCGCGGCCAGGCCCAATCTGTCCCCAGATGAAGGTCAAAAGCAGGAAAAACAGGCAGAAACACTGGGATTCACAGCATTGATATTAAAAAAAGATGAATCACATTTTGTCTTCAAGACACCGCGTGATCCAGTAAAAACCATATCAAGAGCACATTTAGTTACAATAACAAAGGAAATACGGCAGGCAAGGAGATTGGGTCTATGATTAATTTCAGACAAACACAGAGTTCAGCAGATGTGCAGCTGGGTGTTATCTGAAGCTTCACAGAAATCTCTGGGGAGGGGGAGGGGGGGGGGCTCTTCAGCTCCTCACTCTGGGAGAATGGATTCCCACAGCCCGCTTTTCAAGGACATGTGCAGAAGCCAGATAATGTTCTTGTTTGTTATCCAATAGACCACAGTGTTCTTTTCCACTGCCGCCTCCAAGTCTGTGGTGCTGTTTCACGGCCGAAAGAAATCCAAATATGTGGTTCTGCTCTGCCCCGCTTCATGAACTTCCACCTGTCCCTTGATCGATCCGGGGTGGCTGCAAACAAGTCCCAAAACGGACAGCAGGTGCACGGTGGTCCACCACTGCACCAATCGTGCGATTGAGCTCATACAGCAGCTGGGATGAGGAGCTCACGGCCCGGTTCAGAGAATTTTGCTGATCAGGCAGTGCCGACAGCGCTCTGATAGCCGCCGAAGCCTCATTCAGCTTCCGATAACAAACAACTCCGGTTACGCCAAAAAACAGAGCAGTTGCTACCAATAATCCAATAATCCACAAATCCTCCACGTCCTCCACACTCAGAACGGACAGACACATGGGCTGCCACTGACCCCACGAGTCCAGCACGTATCCAGCCGCGTGTGTGTCGGAGGGACAGACAGCTTCTCCTGGCACGGTCCGCTTCGTGGAAAAAATCTTATCCATTGAAGAAACAGCCCAATTGATTAATTCCATATTGGTTCGAGTGAGCGCTGAAGGGTCACAGACGAGACGAAAAGCAAGCAGGGAGTAGGAAAAACTTAGGGAGGGAAGAGCAGAAAGATATGCGACCTGCCTTGCCGAGTGCCGGAAGTAATAAGCCTTCTTATGGCTAGCAACTTTAAATTACTCAATTATTCCAACAGAAATATTGTGATACAGCTAACTGCTACTGCTGCTGGTATTTGTGCTTCCAAGCAAAATATATTTTGAAACTGGAGTTGTTTTAAAACGGCACTCATTTACTTCCATCTTGGCTCTGATTTGATGTTAGCTCATCAATCTGTTTTTAAATAAACTATTTTACCAAATTGAGTTCATTCAAAGAAATATTCACACCAGGTAAGATACTCATTCTTCATAGTGTTTCTGTAGAAACCCACTTTAAAAGATTAGAACTATCCCTTTAAAAGGCATTAACCGTTATAGCCCATTAATGATAACAGAACACCAAAACAAGCATCATATTTAATTTAATTATTTATTTACGTAATGTTGTGTGTTTATCCTGTATCAAAGTCAGCTTTTATTGTAATTCCCATCATCTGTTCATTTGACCATCGCACAAATAGCTGATCATTAAAATGCAAAGGTTCAGCAAATAGTTATGCAATGTAATTACCATACTTTCCAGCGTATAGGTCACATCAGTCAAAAAAAAAGCATCATGAAGTGGGAGAAAGACATATATAAGTCACTTCGGCGTAAAACTCGCATTTATTATGAGTTTATTTAATGGTCTAAACATCTTCAATTTGCCTGGGCGGTAGGGGTGGGCCATATCGTCTCGTCTACGATAATACCGGTGGATTTTTTGACACCGGTGAAAAAAATTATATCGCGGCATCCTATGATGACGTCATTTGACTGCGTCACTTTGCGATAACGGTGGTTTTGTGGAGGAACGCGGACCGCGTGAAGCAGCAGACAGCAGCCGGTGTTCCGTGGAGACTGCCTTCATGTGGAGATGCCCTACATTTTGTTAATACGCATGCGCGCGCACACCGAACCCGAGGAGGAGGAACGAGCTAGCATTAGCCTCATAGCTGCATCCTCGTAGCTTCACCGGGCAGCCGGCTTTGAGCGATCAGAGGTCCCTGGAGCTCGCCTCGATGTCGGACTGGAAGCCGAAGACATCGGGGGACAACGCGCTAACTTGGAATAATAAAGCCGACAACCTTTTAGGAGGTGCGTGCAGCTAAACCGGACTGCCCGGAGCTGCGGGTTTGGGGGCTAAAATGCTAACAGCTGAACGCGGCGCGCACAGACTGCGGCGTCGGTAAGTCATTAAAACTTTTTCTGTCTCCAACTGTATGAAGTTAGGATACTAACAGTCCTTCTGTAAAGGGTTTAAACTGCGTGGTGCTACAGAAAGCTGCGAAGCTCAGACGTAACGCAGCGGTGCTAACAACTGGAGCTAACAGCTGGAGCTAACAGCAAACTGATGACAGAAGCTGCCGCTTAAAGTAAGAAATTATTATTTTTATTTACTGTATGCTCTTTTAAAATGTGTTAAAGTGTTAGAATAGTCATTACCGCACACCTCAGTGGCGGCTGGTGCGGTATATATATTTTTGCTTGTTAAATATGAATATTTTTTTTGTATTCTGGTGACTGTTGTGAAATATCGTCTGATATCGTTATCGGGGTATTTCAAAAAATATATCGTGATATCATTTTTTGGTGATATCGCCCACCCCTACTGGGCGGTGTGGCACCATGCATCCATCTGGAGCCACTAGCTCCCCAGCATTCATCTGCCTGCACCAGCTGAGTGACGTGAGCATGCACGGGAGGACAGACTGTTGCAGTTCTTAGAAATTTAACAAGATTAACACTTAAAAACAATTATTTGTTTGCTCGACATTATAGCAAAACTGTGTCTCAGTTTAACTTTTCCTTAATAAATGCACTTTAATGGTCAAGACAGCTTAATTTGACTGGGTGGCACACATCCATCCATCCATCCATCCATTTACTTATCCATACATTCTTCTATATATCATCCATCCATCCATCCATCCATCATCCATCCATCGTCTTGTCTAGAGCTGCAAAATCTCCAGCATTCCTCTGCCTGAACCAGATGAGTGAAGCGAGCACACACAGGAAGACTTGCTGTTGCAGTTCTTCAAAATTTAAAATGTCAGTCAAAAATGGTTATGAATATGGAATTAAAAAACATATAAGTTGGAGGAATGACTAATATATGCAAAAAAACTGCAACTTATAAGCTGTAAAATATGTTATATCAGTTCAATAGCTTATTTTAGCTTTAATTCATGGTCTATAAAATGTTCACATGCTGACTTTACAAGGCACCTTTGTGCCAATTATGTCTTTACTAGACTAAACATTTCATGGATCAGTGAGCCTTTTCTACTAATTGATGTAAAAAGTATGCTAATAGAAGCAACACAAAACAACATGGTAAAACATAATCCCAAACAATAAATAATCCTAAAACTTTTCTAACAATTTGAACAGTCAGCACAGTGAAAGTCAGAAAGTAAAAAATAAAATAAAAAGACATGTAAAAACTGTATAATTCCTTAGACATAAATTGAACATTGAGAAAACATGCCCAACATGTCAGGGAATGAGGTAGGAGGTGAAGGACCCAAATGAGGGACTGGCAAGCAGGAGGCTGCAGGTGAAAGGCAAAAAATAAACTTAATAACTCACTCAACAGAAGCTAAAAAGAAAACAAGCAAAAGTGCTGCTGAAGCAGGAAAACCAGAAATATTCATCGAGCAAGAAAGACAGAGTGAGCAGATAACAGTGGGTGGGAAAATGAACAGGGCGGAATATAGTGTCAAATGAGCAACAGGCAAATGGCAATCAGCAAACAAATGCAGGTGTGCAACAAGGACTCAAAGGAACCAAGATAGAGCTCTGTAAGTTAAAACAGAAGGGAAAATGAACACACAAAAAAACACTAACATTCTGAAAAAAATACAAACATGACAAGATTACCTCAGAAAAACAAAAGGCATTAGAAGTAATTCTGTGAATCTGCTGATTTCTAACTGCAGGTGTTCTGATTTGATTCAGATTCCATGTACTTGAGGAAGAACAAAGACAGAAAAAGCACATTTCCTGTGTAAAGTATGCTGGTGTGAAGCAGGTGTCCTCATTAACCAAGCAGCTGGAGGAACGGCACAGAGCCGTGGATGAGGACCATCTGATTGTGTTGGTTCTGCTGGGACTCTCCAGTTTTCTCCTCATGCCAAGAAGTATCCTCAGTTTAACAGTTCTGCAATTTCATTGACAGTACTTACCAAGGCATTCTGTGGCCCAAAAGAAAGATAAAAGTTGCAGCTATGGATTCAGAGTCATTAAAATCAACTCTCTCCAGCTGAGGGAAACATGGCTGCCTCAGCAGAACTCTGATCTTAACATCTTCAAGTTGGAAGAGTATGTGAAGCCTAGCTTAAACACAGAGAAGATCTGAGATGTGTCGACATCTTCACAACTACCTTCTTATGTGGTACAAAGCATGCTCAAATATGGATTAGATTTGTTTTCTCTTTACTTCATCTTATTGTGTGAATCATTCACTCTATTGTGATTCAATGTTATTCTGTACGTTTGTCAGCATCTTTCTCATTCCACAATTTTTGTGATATTTCAACGAATCATAATCCAAACGTTCATCTCTTTCAGTAGAAGGGTGCTATGACTTTTGGTATTGGTGCAACTTTAGCTCTTTGAAATATTTAGCCTTTTCTGCCACTTTTTTCCTCATAGAAAATGAAATCAGCTTATTTTACATCTTTTCGATCTTTAGATGTGTTTAAACCTTTTATTGTTCCTTCACATTTTGTTCTGCTTCAGCTTCTTTCAGCTTCCTTGTGCAAATTTAAACTATTTTTCCAGCTACTTTCAGCTAATTTCAGCTGTTTTTTTTTATTTTTTATTATTATTATTATTATTATTATTATTATTATTATTATTTTTTAGCTGTTGTGTGCTCCTGTCAGGTTTTTTTCTGCTAACTACATTTGTGCGCTTCTTGTAACTTCTTTTTGCTCTTTTCAGCTTGTCATGCTCCTTTCAGCTTATATCTTCAAGTTTCAGCTTTTTCTACTATTACAGCTACTGTATAGCTGTTTTACTGTATACACATTTATACACATTTGGCAGCACGGTGGCACAACTGGTAGAGCTGCTGCCTCTCAGCGAGCAGGTCCCCGGTTCAAATCCCGGTCCGGGGGCCTTTCTGGGTGGAGTTTGCATGTTCTCTCCGTGCATGCGTGGGTTTTCTCCGGGTGCTCCGGTTTCCTCCCACAGTCCAAAAACATGCATGTTAGGCTGATTGGTAACTCTAAATTGACCCTGAGTGAGACAGGTCCCTCTTGTAAATGAGTCCCCGTGGCTCAATGAGGCTAGCCTGTATAAATAATGGTTGAATTGAATTGAATTGAATTAAGCTTCTTAAGCTAATTCTACATTTTTTGCACTCATTTCAACATTTTTCAGCCTAATTCAGCAAACGTGCTCTCTCCACTTTCGTCATGGTGATTTCAGCTTCTTTCTGCCTTTTTAGCTATCTTTTATGAGGATGTCACCTGTTTCTCACCTGATTCTCTTCTTAATTATTCACAGGTGTCTTCCTCTGGTCTCATTATTGACTAATGAAAAGGGCGTTATAAATTGAATTCATTATTATTATTATTATTATTATTATTGACTAGTATTTAGTCCCTGTGACTTCCTCACGAAGAGGAGTTGGTTTCCTGAAGCTGCAGTGGCAAGGCCTTGTACATGACGTTAATTGAGCATTGTCCTTCCATGGTGTCATGATCTGCTGTTCTGCTCCACCTGCTCTCCCACAGGCTCTTCTTTGTCTGCACCGAGGTTCTCCCTCAGGGGCCTGGTAAGTTTTTGCTGTTCCACCAGCAATTCATCCTGTGTGATGTTAGTGCAGTTCACTTACTGTAAAAAAAAAAATTTTTTTGTCTCTCTGAGCCATCTGGTCCTCCTGCTTTTGGGTCCATCCTTCCACGCCGGCCGGTCCAGATTCCAGCTAGAACCGGCCCTGGCGATCCAGCGAATCCGGCTCCTGCGCGGATCGTGACATCTTTCTTTTGTGTCTTGTGCTAATTTATGCTTCTTTCAGTCTAATCGGGCAAACATTCTTTCTAAGTTATTCTGCTAATTTAAACTGGTTTCATTATATGCCTGCTTTTTAGCATTTGTAGTTAATTTCATCTGTTTTCTGAACAATTCAAGTTGTTGTAGTAATTTCTGCTTCTTTCAGCATAATTAAATAATTTCTGCTAATTTCAACTTTTTATACTCCTTTCAGATTATTTCTAATAGTTTCAACTTTTTCTGCTCTTTAAGCTACTATTTAGTTCTTTTTATGCTAATTTTAGCTTTACAGCTAATTTATTTTTATTTTTTTAGCTCATTTCAGCTTATTCCACTTCCTTCTGGTACTTAAGTTTCTTTCTGCATCTCCAGCTACTTTTCAGCAATTCATTTTTTTATTTTTTTATTTTCAAATTTTGGCCCTTTTTTAATCAAATTTCTTAATTTTTGTGTTCATTTCTGCTTATTTAAACTAAATTCAGCACATTTCTGTTCTGCTGCTTTAGGCTTGTTCTTTCATTTCAGCATGTTTTAGCTAATTTCACTTTTTTGTCAGCAAGTCTTTTGGAATTAACATTCACATTGCATTTTCGCAGGAAATGCAATTTCTCTAGTTTATTTGATTTTAACCAGAACCTTACTGTTTCAGCTGTGTGAAGATATTCAGGTAAAAAAAAAACTTTCTTTTTTTTCAGTAGCATCTCCAATTATGCATCACATACATTCAGAAATTAATCTCAAAGTGATTACAGCTCTCCTTAGATTCAAAGTACAGCAGATGGAGGGGATATTGGAAAAATATTAATTTTGTTTAATTCATGTTCAGGGACTAAACCAGGCACTCTGGAGAAGAAAAGGCTGAATCCTTTCATTATATTCACCATCGTGGAACAAAGTATTCAATTTCCATCACATATCCATGCTTAGACCCTGTCAAGGACCACCTAACCATTTAAGATTGCTGTATGGTATGCCTATATCATCCCTTTATACTTCCTTCCAACTTAAGCCTTGGGGAAATTGTGTTTTGAGAATGCTGAATATTTCAGCTAGCCATCAGCAAAGTAGGAGAATTATAACGTTGGATAGTAATTTCCAGGGAAGACGAGGATCAGCAATATAACCTGCTCATCAGGGAGCACTCTCGGCACAGGACTGCTGACAGAGCTTTCACCAGAAATAGCTCATGACTTGCAATTTAGGAATCTTTCTAGTGCAACACAATGTGCCTAGCTCCAAGATGTCAATGAGATATGTGAAAAGTGCAGCCTGATGAGATGCTGTGAGGGAAACTGGCTAGCACAAAAGGTGACTTGACGTCTCCAGTTCTCAAGGTTGGCTACAGAACATACATGACTTTCGTAGAGTCTTTCAGATAACTCACAATTAAATAAAATCAAGATGGTGAGGATTGCTTTAAAAAAAAGTTGGGGATACATGTTTGTCAGGTGGTATCTTAACTGCAATTTTTGGTGAACTTCACTTCTCAGGAAATCTCCAAATTGTCTTGGGACTTTCACAAGCATCACAACGTCTTTCCACGAGTCACTGAGGTGTGCTTGAGGTTTAAAAATGTTGGGGGAAAAAAAACTGTGCTCAAAGTATAATTGCAAAGTCATCATGGGGTTTCCCACTCGTGTCAAGAGCACTTGTGTTGTGTTTTGACACTTGCACAGGATGTCTGACAGAAAACATCTGAAGCAAATGTCCAGGTCTCAAAACCAAACAGATAATTACCCATCATTCAGACTGGTCCAAATATGTCTGCCTTCAATGCAAAAGTATCCTCCAGCAGATTTAATCATGAACGTGGGGCAGGTGGGCGCAAAACAACTTGAAGTATAAGATTTGATGTGGGCAGAGGTGGAAAACAAAATAATGTGCATGGGCAAGAATGAGGTTTTGCATGCCATGCACACACAACTGCAGTGGTTTTTGAACATTGGCTGTTGAAAAAGGAGTCTGGTTATAAACACTCAGCGACTGCAATGACAAATCATGTTTTGGAATTTTTCCTGCAATTGTGAGTCACAAGTGAATCTCTAAATAGTCACAGCCCAGTGAAATTCCACTTTTAGCTTAAACAAATGTCAAATGAGAGAACAATGCCAGTAAAAAGTGCCCTTAGTGTACATGTGGTGGCTTCTGTTTGCAAGGTATGTCACACTTTTAAAATCGTATGATTTCAAAACTGCTGAAATCTTTAGTCATGTTTGTGCAGGTTAAACTATTTCTGCCAAGGACAATGTTTTTTTTTTGTTTGTTTGTTTGTTTTGCAACTCATTTAAAAGTTAGGAGTTACAGTTTTTCTTGGTTCACACAGTAAAACCCAGGCAGTTTACTGGATTGTGAGTAAAATGTTCATAGGCTTGTTGCTACAGATGTACCTTCTAAGGTACATTGTTCAAGTTTTCACGCTTATAGTGACAGACCAGTGTATCTATCTAGGTATATGTCTATAATATATTTATTTGTATTGTGTAATAAACAGGCAACTGGCAGTTTGCTACAGAAGATCTGACTAATTAATAAGCTAATGTTGTCAGGTTCACGCCATGACCAGTTTACAAAGTAAAGAACAACAGCAGAGAACAAATATATTTACCAGTTAGTACTTTTCCATGAGCAATATGAATAAATTAAGGTTTTACTCATACAAATAACTTGTTTTTAAGTGTAAAAAAATAAAAAAAAATAATCCACTGGTTGTTTAAATGCATCATCTGTTCATTTTGGATTAAAATGGTTGTGGGACTTGTGGGAATCCGTTCGTTGTGGCTTCTCGGACTGATGAAGTCCTTTGGATGAAGGATGAAACATTTCAACAAACAAAACAGCTGCTTTATTTGTATCTGAAGACATTTCACATCTCATCTGAGAAGCTTTCTCAATTCAAAGAAACAAGGAGTGTGGGATCCAAGAAACGTCTCAGCAAAAACAGAAGAAACCGTCCAGATGACCTGACTGAACTTTGTTGAATCTGCTGGCTGATTAGTGTTTGCTGAATGTTGGTTTTAAAGAGTACACAATTGTAAACACACTGTTATGTTATAATTCCCTAATGTTAAAATGATCAGTGTACTGTATATGTTATAAATTAAATGACTACATCTGTAAACCGGTAGTGAAAAAAAATATTATTGAAATATGACATACTGTTCTAACAGCAGTAATAGTATAATTTTGTTTTTGTTACAAAATAGATCAAATGATGGATTTTTACATTGTTTTATTATTAAAACATTGTAAAATTATGGTATTTTTAGTCAAGTTCCTCAGCAGTCAGCATTTCATACAGGTCTAGTCTCTTGACCCCCAAACATCAAACTTCTACACATTTAGGTTTTCTGTTAACTATAGGGATGTTTTTTTTTTTTTTATCAGCTAGATTTAAACCCAGTATTAATAAGACTTAACTTGATAAGGCTCACCCAGCACACACACTTTTTGCCCCGCTCCCTTCAGGCAGGAGGTTGTGGAGCATTAAGTGTAGAACCAGACTGAGGAACAGCTTCTACCCTGAAGCTGTTAGACTCATAAATCCCTAACCAGAAAAAAATAAATAAATAAAATAAAACTATAAAACCACATTAATTAGTGATGCATGACTCATCTGTGCTGCTGATTATTCATGCTGCTGGTTTCTTGCCTTTAAGCTGCTGTATTCATACCCATCTGCTCATGACAGACTCATGTCCAGGCTGCTGTTTAATACATAGTATTATATTCATCATTATTGTTATAGTGTATATCTTAGATCCTTGCACACCATTTATTTTTACAGTATATATATTTGCTATTGTTGGATGTAACTGGGACCTTGAGTACACAATTTTGTTCCACCTCATGTACCAAGTGTGATGCAAATGACAATAAAAAACCTTAAACCTCAAACTTAAACTGCACATATACTTGTCTCTATCTGTGTGTAGTGACAAAAGAAATTGCAGTGCAAGATTGGAACTGGGATAAATTGATGCTCGGAGACAAAATGCCAACACTATCTTGGCTCGCAGCGTTGCATTAAAGTCCCTCTAATAGTTCGTGTCAGGATCTCCGATAATTTGTCACGGTGGTTAGCGTTTAGCCAAGCATGTCACCACTGTCGTTGCTTGCTAATAGTGTGTTACATTGTGAGGAGGCTAGGAGATAAAATGTTTTCTATATTTCTATTAGCTCTGAGGCTCCTCGAATATGGCCTATCCTTCATAACATTAATTCATTTAGATTCCACTGAGATCCACTTCCCATGTTCATGACATGGAGGATTTTTCTGTGAACTGCTGTGGACCTCCTTAACTAAAACAATAATCAACAGAGACAGATTTCTTATATTTCTACCAGCCACTGTCTTTGTTTTATGAGGCAATGTTGCTGTACGCAAGCTCCGAGCGGAAGGAGAAGCAGAGCTCGAAATCAGGGTGAAATAAACACACGAGGGAGAGAGTGTTTGTTCAAGCTGTCACATGTAGTCAGGGTGGTGCTGGAAACTGTGGGGGTTGATAGGTCCCCTGTTATCCATCCGTCCTACATTACATCAGCTGCCACTGTAGCCTGTAGCCTCGCCAAATGTCCTCTGTGACAACTAACTCCCAGTTATGTGCATTTCTTTTGCTTCAGGCAACAAGATTCTGACACTGAGCTCACTTGTTTGGAGTTATGAGGTGTCAGCCTGGACCGCCTCATTCCAAGGAGATTTTTTTTGTTTGTTTTGTTTGTTTTTTTGTGAAGGTTTAGGTAAAAACAATGGCCCTCATGCACGAAAATGTTCTTATTCTAATCCTAAATTCCTCCTACTTTTGTTCGTACGAAGCGTTCGTACGAACATGCCACGTCAGAACCAACAAACTCTTCTATCCACAGGAAAAGCGTGTAAACGGGCTGCTGAAAGGTGATGAATTCCACCTGTTCTACTCACCTGCGCGTGCTCGCGTGAATGTAATTTACATAATTTCCACACCTCAAAACACCATATAAGGCCACGCTTCCTGCCTTCTGACAGCAGGAAGTGTCCATTCATTCAAACACATGAAGTAAAATGAGGAACTTCACGCGTTCGGAGATCTGCTCTCAGTCGCGCTGTGGCTACCCCCCCCCCCTGCAGGTGTCGGATGGTCAAATATCTTTAATGTTAGTGTAAAGTTTGTAAACAACTGTGTAGTTTCACTTATTCAGAAGAGCTGTGGCGCACCGCTGCCCCCCCCCCCCGCAAGTGTCGGATGGTCAAATATCTCTAATTTTAGTGTACTGTGTTACATTATAGTTTCACTTATTCAGAAGAGCTGTGGCGCACCGCTACCCCCCCACCCCCCGCAAGTGTCGGATGTGTTTTTCAACAGAAGCATTTTAAAATGTCTCTAAACTACAGTTAACTTCATATTAATATTGTAGTGCATGCTGTGTGTCCCGTGGGTCGTACAGTATCAGAAATCAAGAATAAATGGTTTGATCTGAAAATGGCTTCAAACAAACGTCTCGCCGCAGCACGACAGGTGGACAGTCTGCGAGATGGAGCAGACTGACTGCAAGACGCGCGATGATCCACACTCAGAACACAGATGACAGTGCGCCCGCAGTCAACAGGCAGCTTAAATAAAAAATGACATGAAACGAATGAATAAGCCGGCTTCGCTTTGTTCTCCCCTCTCTCTGCGGTGCTGTGTGTGTGTGTGTGTGTGTGTGTCTGCTCGACAGTCGCGCGGCGTGGGGGGGGGCATGCCGACACTGGCGCGGGGGGACCCCGTGCCCACTGTTGGCACGGGGTGGGGGGGCGTGTGCCACACCACGCGCGGGGGCGCACGGTGGTCGAGTGGGGCGCGGGGGGGGGGGTTGAAGCCGCTTTCTTTTAATTTAACATATTTGTGTCGTTGCATTTAATTCTTTTTAAACTCAGAATATTTTCTAAATAACGAAATATAAGTGATTAGTGATGGAAATCCATCTGGATAACGGCGGACCGACTGCTCGTAAAATATACGACAGGTCCAGACCACACGTACATTTTGTTCGTATCTGAGAAAAATCTTAGGATACGAAAACATTGTTGGATGCCACAAATGATCCTTAATCACTCGTACGCACAGGATAAGCACAAATCTGTGCGTACGAACGGTTTGTGCATGAGGCCCAATATGTTTCCAAACAAGCAGAATTTATTTATCTGTGGAAAGTTATCATTAACTTATTGATTTAGAAACAAAATCCTATATTCCTGTATTGCCTGTGATGAAATCGCATTATAAGTGTGGTGAATACAGTTACCTTCAGATGTGTTGTACATTACAGCAATCTGTAAGCATAAGTTGGATCTGTTATAATGTGTCCTGCTTACGAACAAGACATGCACCAATATAGAAAATACTGAAACTGAGACGATACAGATAAGGAAAGATGAACATATCCTCAGGTTGGCGATTTATTCAATTGATTTGTCTTAGGGCTATTTTAAAATTTCTGTATCAACATAAACATGTGAGTGTATGCGTTTGTCCTTGATTGTATAGGAAAAATGAAACCTTTGTAAGTCTAGAAATATTGATTGTAGTGGAAACCAATAAGGTTCACAGCACTACAACAGGCGACTATTTTCTGTTGTTCTTTACACCCCCC
>JBBPBX010042051.1:13377-28572 GCA_038048925.1 Garcialebias charrua | reverse complement strand
ACTTGAAATTCTTGAAACTGATGTAAAAAGCCAAAAAAAAACATCATTTTGTTGAGGTTTTTAAAACACAAAATTCAAGTTGTTCACACTGAGTATGAACAATATGTCTCAATGGTTTTCTGTTTGTTTCAGCATTGTGATTGATAATCAAATCCTTTTGTTCTTCTGGCACAGAGTCAGCTGGAATAGGTTCTACCCTACCATGATCAGGATAATGAATGGTAAACAAAATAGAGAAATCAAACATCATTTGAATTTATAATATCGGACAAGCTAGTCAGCAAGTGCCATGCTAGCTTCATCTACATATCAAAAAACATCACATGCCATAAAGTGTAAGATCGTTGCCTAAACTGTGCATTGCAAAGCCATACAGCTATGATACCCGCCATAAACTAAACAAGAAAGGTCACCTGACATCAATCATGTCTTTTTCTCAGAGCTGACGATGGTAAAAGTTTTGCCAATTTTATTTTCATTAATTGCAAATGTGCACATTAAAATTCCACGTGGCCCATGCACCATTAAAGCAACAGATTTTCCTATTTCAATTGGACCTTATCCAACTAGATCTTGGAGTTGTCCAGTGATCTATTATGTAAATTACAATGACAAAATGAGCATTAATTCTGACAACAGTGTTCATGAAAATCTTCAAAATAGTTTGGGTTCATGTAATAATAATAATAATAATGTAGCACTTTGAGATTTTTATTAATGAAAAGTGCATTGTAAATTGAATTCATTTTTATTATTATTAATAAACGGCATAACCAGACAAGACATACAGCCTTTTTACTTTAGTATAGAGCATTAGGCTCATTTCTCCCAGCGTGCACTTAATACACTGATGGATCCAAGGATTTGTTAATGGACATTGTGTATTTGAGTGCTTGCTCATATTCTCAAAGGAATTATATGTGATATTATGCACTAACGTACACTCTATATGCATATGACCATTAATTTTACATTTAGTGTGTGTCTGTATTGTCCAATTAGCCAAAAATACTGTGCAGTGTATACTGTACATGATTATGCCACTTTTACAACTAGTAGGTGCATGCAACATTTCAATGGAGTTACATCCCAAAAACTATAAAGACTATGTAAGGTATTTTCATGATGGATGTACATCTGGTAAAGTTTTAAACTTTCTATTTGGCATACTTTACCAAAAGCTAACTGTTTTCGAAGAAGTAAAGAAACATCTGTTTTTTTTCCAAGACAACAAACCTTTTAGTGTATTACTGTAGTGGTGTGTTTGTCTTTTTTGAGAAGGGGGGAGGTAGGATGAGCCAAGGTCAAGCAGAGCAGCACTCATCACTGGCTCAATGCTGCCAGCTATATTTATATTTACCTGGCTGCCTAAGATTACATTGCATCTCCTATCTGTCTACTACTGTGCACCGGCTGAGCACCTGCTCTGATGTCTGACGCTGCCCTGGATCTCGGCTTGCCGTAACAATGTGGATAGTTCCAGAATAGAAGTTCAATCATGGATATTCATCAAACCGTTCACAGGTTTTTATCTAGTCCTCAGTTTTGTCACATTTAGATCTGGAGTTCAAAGCAATTGTGTTGGCGCTTGTCGTGAAAAATACCTGAGGAAATAATTTTGTCTTGTTACAAGGACAGTCATGGTGTGATGTTTTGTCATAAAGTTATGATTGTTAGTACCTTATCAGCTGTGACATTGGTTATAGCAGAGAGAGTATGGAGAAAAGGACAAAAGTCTTCATCCAGCCTAGGCTAATGGAAAGCTAAATGGAAAGCTGTTTATTGTTTTTTTTTTGGGCTTAAAGTGGAACTCAGTCATAAAAAATGACTTCCCAGTGTGAAGGAACACTACATTAGCCAAGATTAAGGCATAAACATGGTCTTTGCTCAGCACATTTACATCTGCATTCTAACATGGCCGTTGTTCTGTTAAGAAAACAGCAACAAAACTAAACAAATGGTGTTTTACACAGAATACACCGTTCTCTCATAACGCTGTATTTTTGAGAAAGTTGCTTTATAAGCCTGTAAACAGTCCATCTGGGCCACTGTTTGGATGCTTATTAGCCCAGTCTGCATGAAGACTGTCACCCTTTTGTTCATTCTCTGGGTGACATGGTGGCTCAGTTGGTAGAACTGTTGCCTGTCAGCAAGAAGGTCACTGGATTGAATCCTGGCTGGGGGCCTTTCTGGGTGGAGTTTACATGTTCCCTCCGTGCATGCACATTTTCTCCGGGTACTCCAGTTTCCTCCCATAGACCAAAAACATGCATGTTGGACTAATTGGTAACTACATTTTCCCTAGGTGTGAGTGAGAGAGTGAATGGTTGTCTTGTTTGTCTCAATGAGATCATGCAATGGACCGGAGACCTGTTCAGGGTGTCCCCCACCTCTTGCACGGTGACTGTTGGATATGAGCAACGGTGACCCCCCCGTGACCCAAAAAGGAAGAAGTGTGTAAAGATGATGGATGGATGGATGGATGGATGGATCGATCTAAAGGACATTCTTGCACTGTATTCATCATCTACGATCACAGAACAGTAATCTCCTTCACATTCCACAAACCAAATTGAGGACCATGGGAGACCGGGCATTCTGTGTGGCGGCCCCCCGCCTATGGAACTCCCTCCCTGACTACCTGAGAGCTCCACAGTCACTGGTTGACTTTAAACAAGGCTTAAAGACTTTTCTTTTTAAGCGAGCATACTGTGCCTCCACATGATTTTATCTTTGATCTTAGTTGATATTGTCATTATTTTTAATTGTTTTTATTATTGATTTTTGTTGTTTTATCATTGATTTTACTTGATTTTGTCACTGGTTTTTATTTGATCTTTGATTTTAGTTGCACTTTGTAGCACTTTGAGATTTTTGTTAATGAAAAGTGTGTTGTAAATTAAATTCATTATTATTATTATTATTATTATGGATGGATGGATGGTAATGCATGTTCTATGACAGCTGATAAGTTCCTATACATCGAAAACCATTTGACACAATAATGTCTTCATAAATTATTAGACTATGCCTTTAATGCTAAACCATGGTACATGCTATTAGCTGCAGCTTTACAATGGGTTCTATATACTGATTATTGCATAACATTTCAAAAAACAGAAGAATAAAGTGAACTTTGCCAAGAGTTGTCGCTCGTCTGGCAGCCTGGACCTGCTAGGGAAAGCATCCATCATCTCTGCCAACACCAGCCAACGTGAAGCATGCAGAGACGGGTGGAACTGGCTGAGACAGGCTGGAAATGTTTGGCCAGTTTAATGTGATCCTTGGGCCACGTGACCAGCCGCCTGAAGTGACGGATGTTGTTGCTGAAACTATGATTCAAGACTCTACGCGGTGGGTTGTTGAGGAGATGGATGAGGGTGTATCTTGTTGATGAGACATCAGATCTGCTCCACAGATTTCCCCACCAACTGACCACAAAATGCTAGAAGGAAAAAAGATTATTACAAATTTACATTCTCAACTGGCTCATTTGATTGATATAATTATGAGGAAGTTAAGTTTAATGCCAGGATATGGTATGCTTGAGCAGATCAATCAAAGACAAACAGTCTGTAAGTGTCCATATTTCTATGTGTTTGCATGTACACATATGTATGTCCTGACAAACTATCACATGAACAATGAACGCAGTTAATGAGACAGAACGTTATCATTAGACGAGGTGGCTGAGAGTGATTCTAGGAACCACAAGTAAGCCTGCAGTCTGAGAGTGAAGTGCTCTGTTAGGAAATTATGGAACAATAAGATCTCTAATACAAGATGGAGCTAGGTTGTTGATGGCTTTGTAGCTTAGAAACAAGATTTTTAATTCAATTCTGCACTTGACAGGGAGCCAATAGAAAGAAGCTAAAACTGGAGAGATATGATCTCTCCTACTAACTCCAGTTGAGACGCTGGCAGCAGCATTTTGAATTAACTGAAGACTTTTTAAAGAAGTATTATTAAGTAAGAATTAGTATTATGAACAAAAGGTAAAACTGCTTTTCTTCACCATAAATCTAAATATATCTACACCAGTGTTGCATCTGATACATCTGAGGTTGCTAGCATTGTCATGCGAGTACTGAGAATCCTGAGAATCATTAGAGAAAAAGTGATGCAGGATGGCACACTGATCCTCACACACATTTAGAGCTGCAGCATTATGTAATGGAATTAGAGCTCCTCAAGGTCTGCAAGGTGGCTTGCAGAAGCCTGCTAATGCACTGAGGCAGGCTCTCTGGGGCGCACCCAAACACCATCGCTTTGCTTTGCTGTTCTGAACATACTGCACTGTTAAAAATAGATAATTTTAAAATAACTGGTTTTCACTTTGCCAGTATGGTGCACTCATGAAAAATGTGGTGGAAACTTGAAAAATTGAGTTATTTTTCTGACACTAAGCTTCAAATGAAAGACTTTAATAATTTAAAGCCCAGCATTTCTTGAAGGGGTGCACTAATTTGCCACTTCTATCACCAACACTAATCATCTAATGAATGAATGAAATGATGAAAAGAGACAGAGTTATAAATGTTTGGGTCAAACATCACATGCATGATTACTGTATGTGAGATTTTGATGTGCTAGCTCTTTGAGTGGCTATATACCACAACCACACCAGATTTGTCCCTGCATCTGTAAATTTGACCAAGTTATAGCCATTTTTGTGCTTGCTAAAGTTGAGTTGCTGTGTTGGCCATCTTAAATTGAGGTTACTCAAAAGGTAATCAATTGTAGATGTACAGTCGGTGATTATTCTCTGCGTGTTTCGTTAAAATATGTGCAGCAATTCACAAGATATTTTTCCAACAGACGGAAAAAGTCGATTACAATCGTTAATGGCAATTTCAAAAACAGATCTCACATAATGAACCAGTGATTAGAATACATGTTGGGTTTGATTCTCAGCAACTGCCATACCTAATTTTAATGCAATATTCATACACTTTAAGAATTTGTGTTTTCAATAATGCTGAGTAGTTTTCACTTATTTCCTTAAAGAGGACCACACATGCAAAATTCACTTTTTAATGTTTTTTTACTCAACTTTGGGTATTTACTTCATAAAAAAACAGTCCTTGTGCCAAAAAAATGCACCCAGTGGTTTATTTACTCTAAGTAGATTTATTTGTCTGTGATTAAAAACGCTTCGTTTCACACTTCCTGCGGTTTGTGACGTCACAAACCGTAGCCAATCACCTCAAACCTGAGTCCAGCCCCTCACCTAGCAACCCCTGGTGATGCTCCACCCACTTGAGTATAAAAGATGTCACGGTTGCCTAGCGGTTTAGGAGCTGACCTGGCGGTCATTTATTTATTTATTTATTCATTTATTTAGCCCCCGGGGGGCTAGGGGTTTGCCCTGCTCCAGCCATGCAGCACATCTCGAGTAAAACCAGAATGTTTTATTACCTTGTTTGAATGAACTCTGTCTCGTTGAAACTGTGCACACACACTCTCGCGGTTTGGACTTGTTTCTTATATGATGAAGGACTACTTTTGCACAACTGTCAGTTTGGTTGAGCGGTTACGACACTTGAGCGGCACGCAGGAGACCAGAGATCGCATCCTGTCAACGGCATCTTTTTTTCCCCCTTTTTTAAAGCCTTTTGTTTCTGAGAAATCGGGGTGAGACTAGATATATACATCGACATAATAATACTTTATAATTGTTATTTTTACGTTTTAGTTCAATTTTTAGTGTAATATCGCTCCCAACGCGCAGCCGGCAGAAAACTGTGCACACACACACACTTACTCGCGGGACGACAGTCTGTACCATCAAGCACCACTGATCGATATATTTTCAGATTAGCAACTTATTTATTTTAAGAATACCTTTCACTTCATCAAAATCTAATCAAAACTTCAGCGTTCTAAAAGTAGGTGGTTGTATGTATTTCTTATACGATGAAGGACTGCTGTTGTTCAACTGAGCCGGTAGGTCAGTGAGTAAAACAACTGGTGTCGCACCCAAAGGACTGGGGTTCGCGTCCCGGCCATGGCATCTTTTTTTTTTTTCCGGAGAGATCGGACTGCAGTGAGCTGCTGGCTTTTGAGGACAGTGTGGGTCCGGTCCGGTCAGAGGTTAGGTTGCCTCATATGGACAAATTAACTGGAAACACTCTGTGAACTTTGCGTTTGTCTGGATTGGATGTGCAGCCGTGGACCAAAGCGCCGCATGCAACTAGCAGGAGCTACGCGGGCTGTTTGTTACCGAAGGAGGAGGAAGAGCTCGGATTCGGGAGGGCATGATAAAAAGGAGCAGCTAATGGCGGCGCACACAAACAGCTTTTGGTAAGTTATCTTTTAAGCTAGCACTAACAGTAAGTCAAAACGAGTAATAAAAAAAGGCTAATTTTAAAACAACAACAGATTTGAGATACTGGCAGTTACAGAGGGCGGAGGCAGAGTTTTGACGGGCGTGGACTTCAGAGCTCATTATAC
Source organism: Garcialebias charrua (assembly GCA_038048925.1). Classification (NCBI taxonomy): domain Eukaryota; kingdom Metazoa; phylum Chordata; class Actinopteri; order Cyprinodontiformes; family Rivulidae; genus Garcialebias; species Garcialebias charrua. The sequence goes on along the minus strand of JBBPBX010042051.1, from coordinate 22,119 downwards.
CATACCATACCATACCATTTTATTTATAAAGCACTTTAAACAGGAACAAGTCCACACCAAAGTGCTGGACAAACAAACACGCAACAGGCAACACAGACAATGAAGTACAACACGAAAAACATAAAAACATTGCAGATCATAAATCAAACGATCCAATACAAATCAGCTGGCATTGAAAGCAATGGAGTAGTAGTGAGTTTTTAACCGGGATTTGAAAACCGAGAGGGAGGGGGCCTGTTTGATGAGCAGCGGTAACTCGTTCCAGAGTCTTGGTCCTGCTACAGAGAACGCCCTGTCACCCCTGCGCTTAAGGCGAGTTTCTGGAACTATTAAGAGTACCTGATCCTCTGACCTCAAAGCACGTGGAGGGACATATGGGTGTATCAGATCCGAGAGATAGGCGGGGGCGAGACTGTTCAGCGATTTGTAGACATACATGAGAATTTTGAATTGGATTCGAAGATGAACCGGTAGCCAGTGAAGGGAGGCCAAGACTGGTGTAATGTGCTCTCTTTTGCGTGTGCTGGTTAAAAATCGGGCAGCTGCGTTCTGAACCAGTTGTAATCGTGCAATGGTGGCTTGACTGACGCCAAACAGAAGTGAATTGCAGTAATCAAGCCTAGATGTAATGAATGCGTGAATCACTGTCTCCAGGTGCTTTTTGGATAATATGGGCTTCAGCTTAGACAGACGCCTCAGCTGGAAAAAACAGGATTTGACGATCATGTTTACATGACTGTTGAGTTTCATGGAAGGATCCATTATCACTCCCAGATTTTTGACTTTTTGTTTTTCGGACAGGGGTAGAGCAGACAGGTCAATGCAGTGGTTTGAGGTTGTGTCATTGGGAAGGAACAATATGGCTTCAGACTTCTTATCATTGAAGCTTAAGAAATTTAAAGCCATCCAGTCCCTGATGTCAGCCAGGCAGTCGAGCAGAGGTTGAATAGAGCCTGTACCATTTTGTCTTAGGGGGAAGTAGATTTGACAGTCATCAGCGTAGAAGTGGAAAGGTATATTGTGTTTCCGGAAAATAGCACCGAGTGGCAGCAGGTATAAGGAGAACAAGAGAGGACCCAGGATGGACCCCTGCGGAACCCCCCATTTAAGAGCCGCCACTGCAGAAGTAAAATCATTGATGGACACACAAAAAGACCTGTCAGAGAGGTAGGATCTGAACCAGTTTAGGGCTGATCCTGAGATGCCCACCCACTGCTCCAACCTAGCAATGAGGATCTCATGGTCGATGGTGTCGAAAGCGGATGTGAGGTCCAATAGGACAAGCAGCACAGAGTCACCAGTATCTGTGGATAGAAAGATGTCGTTAAAAACCTTCAGTAGGGCAGTCTCAGTGCTGTGGAGGGATTTGAAGCCAGACTGGAAAAGCTCGGGGATAGCGTGATCCTCCAGGAAGCACTTTAGTTGGGACTCAACTATTTTCTCTAGAAGTTTAGAAACAAATGGGAGTCTGGAGACAGGCCTGAAATTGGATAATACTGACGGGTCGAGGTTTGGTTTTTTCAGGAGAGGTTGAACAGCAGCATGTTTTAATGATTTATTATCATAAACAGGTCGTTTAGAACGGAAGTTAGAAATGGCAGAATTAAAAAGGGTATAATTTATTATCTAAGAATTATTTTTTGTATTAAATTGAATGAATGGGGTCTGGATAGCACACAGACATACCATAAAATTTTAAAAAACCAATATGTGGTCCCCTTTAAAGCTTCATTACAATCTGTTGAGCGTTAACAAGATATTTTGCTAACACTACAGACAAATGAACACAGATTTGGCCAAAAACAGGATCACCTCTTGCCTTCAGCAGCGGATGATAATAAAATGCCTTGCAGTAAATAAACACATTCTGAAGATTAGATCAATCAAGTTAAACATGTTTGCAGCATCTTTTTTTTTTTTTTACCATGTAACACATTTTAGATTTAAAATGTATGAATGCACATAACTTCCTTCTGGTGTTGTACTCTTGTTAAAGCATAAAAATAATTCAGACGTTAAACCTGCCAAGTCTGTGTTCTAGTGATCTGCATCTAGCAAATTTTCTCCTCTGAGGCATCATATTTTGCCCAACATAGAAAATATATGGAGACAATTTCAATTTTTATTATTTGGCACCTTTATTGATGCACTTGATTTGGTTTCCTTAATCCATTGGGGCATACATCCATGTAGATAGGTTGTTTTTATGTGCAGCGACATGTGTGTGTGTTTGTTGAGGCGGGATTGATTTCAGTGGCGTTTCTGTATGGGAGCAGATGGAAAGCCTTTCCTCTACAGCTTATCATCCACTAACCATTCTTTACTGCACAAGGACACACAAAAATCATAAAATCACAAAAACGTCAAAGTGTCTGTTCATTTGTCTATAGTGTTAGCCAAATATCTCATGAACCACTGAATGGAGTTTACTGAAACGCTCAAAGTAATTGTTAAAACAAAGTAATCTACAACCGAGTACCGTAACTAATGGAGTCAAATCAATTCAAGATGGACACCACATCAAACACAAAAATGGCGGGAACTCATCCAGTGTCACATATAATGAGGTAAAAATTTAATGTGGCAGTGGCTGAGCCTCATTTTTAAAACATGACAGTATGTGTCATGGCTGAGAATCATTCGCAACATGTACTCTAGGCACGAAATACTGTGCAAAAGCTTACAATGTTGGTAATGCTTGTTGATCACAATGTTATCTGTTAGCAAAACATCTTATTAACAATTGGACTTGTTTCAGTAAAACTTGCAGAAAGTAGTCATTAGCTGTTGTGGACAACTCAATGATATTTAGTCAACAAAATTAAAGGTGGCCACCGCAGTTGTCTGACACAAAAATGACTATAACTCTATCAGTTGTTCATAAATTGAGATAAAAGTATGCGCGGTAGTAGCTGATAGTCATAACCATGATATTTTATGAGAACTAAGAAATCACACACAACCTAACAATTTCTCATTAGGTTGTACATAACTTTAGCCTTTAACTGTAATCAGTTTTTTTTTTCTTTAAGAAAGGGTATCATTACTAGTGCAGCAGTTTTGCTTGACTTGTCCATCTCTGCCGTTGCGTAGAGAAGCACTGAGCTGGAAAACCCACTCTGCACTTGTATAAATACTTCATTCCTAATTCCATTTTAAAGTCTCGGCTGAAGAACGTGTAACTACAGCTTGTTCTTCCACTGTGCCCCCGGTGCTTTCCTTCATCAGCTTTCTGTTCCGTCTTTTTGCGTCTTCTTGTTTCTGGCTGTAAATATGTCTCTGCATTATTCCATCCCTCTCATTTCTTACTTCTTTCTCCTTATAGCTGCATCATGAAGGACCCCACTCACCCAGCACACACATTTTTTGCTCTACTCCCCTCAGGTAGGAGGTTGAGGAGCATTAAGTGTAGAACCACTATGAACAGCTTCTACCCTGAAGCTGTTAGACTCATGAATATCTAACCAGGATAATCACTGAAAAAAAATCACATCATAAGCTGCTGATCTATTTTATGCTGCTGAGTTCATTCGTACTCATCTACTCACACAGTCTCATGCTGCTGTTCGGCGTATTGTTTTTGTACTACTAATGCTTAGCGTACTTCTAGTTAACGTTTTTAGTTCGTGTCTTACTTCTTATTACTGTTTTTCTTTTACATTTTATACTTTTGTTGGATGTAACTGGGACCCTGTGTACACAATTTCGTTCCACCACATGTACCACATGTGATGCACATGACAGATAAAGAAGCTTGAATCTTTATACCGCTTGCCTCGCGTCCTTGAGAGTTCAGTAAGTTAGGCCCTATTCACACGGACACGGTGGGGGGAAACGTAGATTTTTCGTATGCTAATTAGAGGAAAAGAGCCGCGTTGAAACTGACAAATTCTGTGTTTACATGCATCCGGAGGAATCTCCCCAGCCCTCCTGAATCCACTGTAGTTAACATGCCCGGTCATTAGTTGGCGCAATGATTTATGTAATGTACCTTCAACTAATGCGTATGCGTGCTGCCTCAAACTGCTCCTTTCCGCTGGGCTAAAAGTTCAACTAACAACAACAACTTAACAACAAGTTAAAGCTGGATTTTGGATAAGTCGACAGATTTGACACCAAGTGGGACCGCTTCATCTAACAGCTCTACGCCGGTCACTGAGTGGACCAGAACCGCGTTGATGATGACAATGTCAAACTTTACTCCTTGATAATCAGTAGCTTATTTACAGCAGGTAAATCAACACTCTTAATAATGTTAGCTTGTGTTTACTTCAATTACAAAACAACCAACTGAGTTTTTATTTTTATTTTTTCCTGCGAGGTCGAGAAGCTGTCCTTCCACCAGGCGGACCGTTTCTGAACAAGCCTTGGCCCAAGTGGGCTTTATGGGGACATTGAAGAGAGATGGATGAATTATATATTTATTATTCCCCTCATTTCTTTTATTCAATTCAATGTTTTAAGCTGCTTTAATCAAAGGAGTGATAGCCTGAACTAGCCAGATGAACAACGTGGGACCAGTATCCAGGACAAAATCCGAGCAGAGTCCAATTCATTAACGTAGTTACAGTTCGGTTAACGTGTTTTTAATAGTGTGTTCAGTTTAATTATCAGTGTTTGTGTGACATACAGTTTGTGGTGTTGAATAAATAAATAAAAAATAAACCTGGTTTCATCATTTTCAATTAATAACACGTAACATGTTACACGTCATTTAAATCACGTAACTTGAGTCCAGATAGCTTCGTTCAGCCCAGATAACTTTATATATCTCCCACACTAACATAAATACTGTTTATTATTGTTAAACTGTTATTATTTAGCACATTTTGTGCAGAACAACGTGTGAAATATCCGCCTGCCTCGTTCAATAAGCAGTGACATAAGAACTGGATCCGACTGTGTCTCTTGCAACACAGATGTCGGTCACAGCAGCTACATTCAGGTGTAGATTAATTAAATATGAAACTCAAAATACATTCCATCAGTCCCAGCTTAGAAATTGGTGTGTGATCGCTGCCATGTTGATAGAAATATGCCGTCTGTTTGCGCGTGCGTGCGCGCATGCGGTTTAACACAAACCCTCAGCGGGAGATGTTTATGTTATCAGCGGGCGGTCAGCGAAAAACCTCCACTCTGGAAGGTGGGTTCAGAAACCTCCAGATTCAAAGAGGGGGGCCAGTGATGTCGCGTAAACGATCAGCAGAACCGCAGAGAGAAAGCTGCGGATTCACTAAAAATATGCGCCGTGTAAACAGCCCCCTTAATTTATGCATTTAGTGATTTTGCTCTCTCATATATTGTTCAAAATAAATCCCTGCACTGTATTTTGTTTTATCCACCTTATTTCTAGCCACCATGGTGCTTTGCATGATTATGTGCTTTGCGTGAATTATGAGCACAGAACTGGCATTTGTTTATGTGGAACAGTATGAGCTAATGTAGTTATTCCGAGCCTTGTGGATTTAATTTAAACACGTAGGAACACCACATGTCAGAGCTCAAACAGGACAATATAATCATACATTTAGACTACTAAGACGTGGCCGCAGATTTCATATAGGTAGCATATTTAGCTACTTCATTGACTCGGTTGCTTCCGACGGTGATGCAATGAACAACCTGAAAAGCTCTGAGGTGTATAAGTATCTACACAGTACTGTAATAGGTCGGTCATGCTTTGTTAAAGAGGTGAGAGACAGTCTTATTTACCTTAAAGCAGACAAAGCCCAGACAAAGCCTTAAAGTCCTCCATCACCGAGCTTGGGTTAATTGCAGAGAAAATCCTAATACCAAAGACGCACAAATATTATAATGCTGTGCCCTCCATACACCTAAAATCATACCTGATGTTCTTGTCACACTGTTTTCAATCCATGGAGCCACCATCTCTTCTCTGGTGGTTTATTGTAGTCCAGACACAAAGTAGTATGCAGGTTTTCCTCCGTCAGCCGTTTGTGAACAAAGTGAAATGAGCACACATACAGTGTTTTGGGTGGTCACGTCAAGTTCAGCTTTTTTTTTAGCCACACTTTTCTTAATTCCTCATCTGTAGGTTGTCAATGGAAACTATATCTCTTTTAAGAGGAACACTCTTTTTTTGTTTTGGGTCTGTCTTCAGAAAACTGTTGTTGTAGCCACTGATTTAGTTTGGTCTGGTTGTTCGTGCAGCCATGAGCACAACAGGTACCTGAACTCAGCATGGCTATTTTAGTCAACTTTATGGTTGTTGAATAAATGTGAACAAAAGAAAAACAGAATTTTATCTGCTGCATTCAAATAAATAGCAGTCCATGCTCCGCTTCCATGGTTAACCAGTGTTTACTGCTACTTCTGGTGTCTGACAGGAAGTTGTACACATTATCATTTGTACAGTAAGGCCCCCAGGAACAAGGTGGATCGTGAACAACTTGCCAAAACCACCAAGTACTCCTTAGCTGGTTACCTCAGGCTAACCATTAGCATAGAGCTGCATCCTGAAATCTACTGATCCATGATTCACTGATTCATTCACAGCAGCACTGCTGGTTAAAAAGTCAGAAGGTCCAACCAGTTATGACACAGTATGTTGATGGAGCGCTTGCAGTCTGAAGATTTAAAAGCTGACCAAATCAACCAATTACACCTTCTTGAAATTGCATCACCTAGCTTTTTCTTTGATACAGTTCAAGACCAGACCACATTGGATACATCCCTCTAAAACACACTCAAGTTCAGTCTGGTTGTTTTTAATCTCATGTCTGATACTCAAAGAAGCTAAAAGAGTTGATTGTGGTGAGATTGTAATGTACCGGTAGCAGTGAGTCTGACTCAGCTGTTTAAAGGTCGTATGACTGATTGACAAGGTGAAAGGGTGTGTCCTCCTGCTGGCTCTGCACCAGTTAGTCCCACGACGAGGATGGGCCAAGGTGAGAGGAGAAACAAAATGTCTTGAATGTGCGCTCATTAGTAACTCTTGGCTCTTTTCCTTCATTATGATTCAGAAACTGAACTCACAGAGGTGTTTATAATTTATGAAATAACTGTCATTTGCACAGCCAGCTAGAAAAGTAGAGAAGACAACTCTTGCTTTTGAACAATACTTTCCTGTGAAGACGCTGCAGACAGTAGATTATTGTGAAATAATGTTTGACTAATACATTTTCAAGGCATGTGTTCTTTAGAAGCTTCTTTCAGTTTATGTTCTAGAAAAGCTCAGAAATAAATCCTTAGGAGTATTATTCTGCTTGGTTTTTTACTTAACATTTAATCATATTATTTGACTCAACCATGTTGAAAACTATTTGAACAATTGCAAGACATTTGTGAAACAAATGGTTGTTAAATTGGAGTCTTCTTTGGTTTCGGGGAGGATTTTTATTCCTTTGTGAATTATTAATTTGGGATATTAATCATAGTCCCTAGATTCCTCACAAAGTCAGGTGATAGTGTGATATGAATTTTCTCTCTACAGTTTTCACTCTTGCACCCAACTAGTCATGAATACCTCTTCCAAAACTGTTATTTTTGCATTTACTAACATTTATGCATTTGAATCGTGTTTTGAAGTCTTTGTTTTTAAAATGACTTTTTACAGGCAGTTTTGGCATGGGACTGCAAACTTTATGACGTTTCATGCACAGCCCAGACAACTGGCATCGGCATGTGTTGAATGATGATTGATGGCGTTCTGAATGAAGTGCAGCTTTCTATAAATGCAGTGTGTCAGCTTGTCCAGTCCTTATTTTTAGCCCTCCCTGGTGCATTACATTTTATTTTAGCCTGAGCTTTGGAGAGAGCGCAGTGGCTTCTCATTGTGACAGTATGTGGCGGCACTTCTCATCACTGTTCACTGTGACTGTACCTCTGGCAATTTTACTGATATTGAGCTAACAATTGGTGCGGTTGTAGCCGAGACGATCCTCGTATTACAAGGCCGTAATACGAGGCTGAGCTTTACCATTAACTATTGGATTAAACGCTGTCTGTCAAACTTTCTCATGAATCTCTGAAGAAATTAATCTGAAACTTACAAAGTAATTGTAAGATGTTGTTCTACAAATGATTAACATTTTGGGTCTTTTTAATTCAACACAGCTACTCCAACTAACTGACCTTAAGCCTCTTATCCACAGTTCTGGTTCCTGTAAGGTCCCATTGTGGCTTGTTTGGGCCAGTTCCTATGGGACCGGTTTATTTCTGTACCCACTGCGCGCATTAGGACCCCTTTAGTGGGCGTGAAGTTCTCCTGCAGTGGGCGGGTAGTTCTCCTGTAGTGGGCGTATCATTAATATCAACGCTCCTAACCAGCTGGTGGTGCTAGTGCTACATTAAGCTCTTTACTAACCACCACTAACACGCATTAGAAGAAGAGTTGGAAAAGAACACACAACCAAAATGGATGATCTTGTTTCTTTTTTGAACATTCTGCTTTGCCTGTGGCTTTTTCAGGTACATTATATATATATATATATATATATATATATATATATATATATATATATATATATATATATATATATATATATATAATATATATATATATATATATATATATATATATATATATATATATATATATATAATATATATATATATATATATATATATATATATATATATATAATATATATATATATATATATATAATATATATATATATATATATATATATATATATATATATATATATATATATATATATATATATATATATATATATATATATATATATATATATATATATATATATATATATATATA
>JBBPBX010042050.1:0-28573 GCA_038048925.1 Garcialebias charrua | reverse complement strand
AAGTACAACAATGTTGAAGTAAGCTGCATTAAGCTGAAAAGATTGCAAAGTCGTTGTAGAAACAGTTGAAATTAGCTGAAAGTAGCCGAAATATTTTTAAAAAATGTACAAGGTAGCTGAAGGAAGTTGAGTTGGTCCAAAATGTGAAAGGAGTAGTGAAATATTGTAATGAGTTCCAAAGATATCAAGGATGTAAAATGAGCTCATTGAGTTCATTTGAGCTCCATTCATTTTCAATGGGAAAAAAATGGCCGAAAAGGCTGAATATTTCAAAAAGCTAAAGTTGCACCAATACCAAAAGTCATAGCCATCATGTCCTGAATGAGCTGAACATTTTGATATATGAATTGTTGAAATAGCACAAAAACTGTAGGAGGAGTAGCGTGCCAAAAAACGTACGGAATCAGGATAGTAACAGATGTAATTGTAACACTAGATTGCATTTCCTGAGAAAATGCATGTGTGAATGCCAAAATGGCCGCTTCACCTATTTTGCATGTTCAATCAAAACGGCCGCTTCACCTAATATGCTTGTTAAATCAAAATGGCTACCTCACCTACTTTAATTGTAGAACCAAAATGGCAACAATACATGCATTGACTTACTTTGCAAGGCAAGTAACTGCCTTGTATATTGAACCAAAATGGCGGCCTCACCTAATTTGCATGTTCAATCAAAATGGCTGCTTCACCTAATGTATGTTAGAGATGGTCCATAGCTACAACCTCACCAAATTTCAGCTCTCTATGAATAAAGATGGCTGAGTTAAAGCCATTTGAAAGTAACATTGGCAGCCATCAGCTGAAATTGGTCAAAAACAGCTGAACAACAGCTAAAACAAGCAGAAAATATCTTAAATTACCAGAAGGAAGTTGGTAGAACATGGTTTTGCTGAATTAGGCTGAAAAAAGTTGGATTGATTAAAAAAAATTGTTGAAATAGCTGAAAAAGCTGAAATTTGCATAAACAGCTAAATAGTAGCTAAAATAGCAAAAATATCTTAATCTTTCAAAAATTTGCTGAAAGGAGCATAATGATCATAAGTCAGTATAAGTACAACAATGTTGAAGTAAGCTGCATTAAGCTGAAAAGATCGCAAAGTCGTTGTAGAAACAGTTGAAATTAGCTGAAAGTAGCCGAAATATTTTTAAAAAATGTACAAGGTAGCTGAAGGAAGTTGAGTTGGTCCAAAATGTGAAAGGAGTAGTGAAATATTGTAATGAGTTCCAAAGATATCAAGGATGTAAAATGAGCTCATTGAGTTCATTTGAGCTCCATTCATTTTCAATGGGAAAAAAATGGCCGAAAAGGCTGAATATTTCAAAAAGCTAAAGTTGCACCAATACCAAAAGTCATAGCCATCATGTCCTGAATGAGCTGAACATTTTGATATATGAATTGTTGAAATAGCACAAAAACTGTAGGAGGAGTAGCGTGCCAAAAAACGTACGGAATCAGGATAGTAACAGATGTAATTGTAACACTAGATTGCATTTCCTGAGAAAATGCATGTGTGAATGCCAAAATGGCCGCTTCACCCAACTTGCATGTTCAATCAAAATGGCCGCTTTACCTAATGTGCTTATTAAATCAAAATGGCTAACTTGTCTACTTAAATTGTAGAACCAAAATGGTAACAATACATGCATTGACTTACTTCGCAAGGCAATTAACTGCCTTGTATATTGAACCAAAATGGCCACTTCACCTAATTTGCATATTCAATCAAAATGGCCGTTTCACCTAATGCATGATAAAGAATGTCCATAGCTACAACCTCACCAAATTTCGGCTCTCTATGAATAAATATGGCTGATTTAAAGCCATTTGAAAGTAGCGTTGGTGGCCATCTTGGATTTTACAGTATTTTTAATGTTTTGCTTTGTCGGCCATCTTGGATTTTTGATTTGGATTCCGTACATGATAGGGGATTCCCTTAGCTACAACCTCACCAAATTTCGGCTCTCTATGTATAATGATGGCTGAGTTAAAGCATTTGAAATTAGCGTTGGCGGCCATCTTGGATTTTACAGTATTTTTAATGTTTTGCTTTGTCTGCCATCTTGGATTTTTGATTTGGATTCCGTACATGATAGAGGATTCCCTCAGCTACAACCTCACCAAATTTCAGCTCTCTATGAATAAAGATGGCTGAGTTAAAGCCATTTGAATGTAGCGTTGGCGGCCATCTTGGATTTTTACAGTTTTTTAATGTTTTACTTTGTCGGCCATCTTGGATTTTTGATTTGGATTCCGTACATGATAGATAATGTCCTCAGCTACAACCTCACCAAATTTCGGCTCTCTGTGTATAATGATGGCTGAGTTAAAGCCATTTGAAAGTAGCGTTGGCGGCCATCTTGGATTTTTGATTTTGATATTGCATTTGATAGGAAACATTCTCAGCTATCACTACACCAAGTTTCAGCTCAATATCACTAAAATTGACCATTTTATGGTATTTTTAGTTTTTTGCATTGTCGGCCATCTTGGATTTTTGATTTGGATTCAATACATGATAGAGGATGTCCTTAGATACAACCTCACCAAATTTCAGCTCTCTATGTATAAAGATGGCTGAGTTAAAGTCATTTGAATGTTGTGTTGGCGGCCATCAGCTGAAATTGAACAAAAACAGCTAAATATTATCTAATATATCAGAAATAATCTTAAATCAGAAGAAGGAATTAGTAAGAGCCTAATTGGGAATAATCTGAAACATCTTAAACAATCTGAAATCTGAAATAATCTGAAATAAGCAAAAAAAGTGGAAATTATCTGAAAAAAGCTTAAGATAGCATAAACAGCTGAATATTATCTAAAGTAGCAGAAATAAGCATCAATTATCTGAAGTAATTAGAAATAGCATAATTGTGAATAATCTGAAATATCTGAAACAATCTGAAATCTGAAAAAATCTGAACTAAGCAGAAATAAGCAAAATAAAGTTGAAATTATCTGAAAAAAGCTTAAGATAGCAAAAACAGCTGAATATTATCTGAAATAGCAGAAAGAAGCTTAAATGTCTTAGAAATTAGTAGAGAGAGTACATTTTTGCAGAATTTGGCTGGAAAAAGTTGAAATGAGTTCAAATAATGTGGAATGTGTTGAAACAAGCCTAAATTAGCATAAAAACAGCTTAATAGTAGCTAAAATAGCAGAAGAAGCTGAAACTAGCAGAAATAAGCACAAAGCAGCAGAAGATGAAGTATCTGAAACAATCTGAAATTGAAAAAAATCTGAAATAAGTAGAAATAAGCAAAATAAAGTTGAAAATATCTGAATAAAGCTGAAATTGGCCAAAAACAGCTGAACAACAGCTAAAACAAGCAGAAACAATCTTAAATTACCAGAAGGAAGTTGGTAGAGCATGGTTTTGCTGAATTAGGCTGAAAAAAGTTGGATTGATTAAAAAAAATTGTTGAAATAGCTGAAAAAGCTGAAACTATCATAAAACAGCTAAATAGTAGCTAAAATAGCTAAAATATCCCAATCTTTCAAAAATTATCTGAAAGGAGCATAATGATCTGAAGTTAGCAGAAATAAGTCAGTAGAAGTACAAAAATGTTGAAGTAAGCTGCATAAAGCTGAAAAGAGTGCAAAGCAGTTGAAGAAACAGCTGAAATTAGCTGAAAGTAGCTGAATTTTTAAAAAAAATTTGTACAAGAAAGCTGAAGGAAGCTGAGCTAGTCCAAAATGTGAAAGGAGTAGTGAAATATTGTAATGAGTTCCAAAGATATCAAGGATGTAAAATGAGCTCCATTCATTTTCAATGGGAAAAAAATGGCCGAAAAGGCTGAATATTTCAAAAAGCTAAAGTTGCACCAATACCAAAAGTCATAGCACCCATGTCCTAAATGAGCTGAACATTTTGATATATGAATTGTTGAAATAGCACAAAAACTGTAGGAGGAGTAGCGTGCCAAAAAACGTACGGAATCAGGATAGTAACTATAATAATAAATATAAACACAATCACTATAGTGTGAATGCCTATGTGGCATTCACACAACTAGAAAAACCGCATTTCCTACGAAAATGCACGTGTGAATGCCTTAGCGCCGCTCCGCCCTTCTCGCGGCGACCGCGGGAAGTCGAGCTGGTCCACCCCGAAACACTCTCGTGCCTTTCCCGTACCCGTTCGGCACCTAGTGCGTGCACTCAATTTGGTCCACATTCCAAAATGGCCGCCTTCCCATTTATCGTACAACGTTGACGCCAGAGGGTTTTCTGTGCGTCTTGGTGAATTGGACAAGTGTACCAAATTTCATGATCCTACGTGAAACTAAGGCCAATGCGGAGGGTAGTTTGAAATTTTCTAGGTGGCGCTCTTGAGCCCTTTCTGTTGCAATTTTGGCCACGCCCCCAAAATATGTAATTTTTCACCAGTCCTGACGAGTCTGCCAAATTTGGTGAGTTTTGGGATATGATAAAGCTCCCAAAAGGCCAAACGTATTGTGACGGCGTTACGTCTGATTCGCCACATCGCCACGCCCACATGCTCCACCCAAAACAACCAGTCGTGGAAAGCTTGTTACAGCAACATGTCTTCGGTCACTGGACAGACCGTCACGCTGATTAGGTAACAGGTGTCCGATCGGGATGTTCAATGTACAACTGTACACTTCCTGTTGTGAGGGGGCGTGGCTTAATTATTGTCATGATTTGACCATTCAGTATTGCAGGGGACCGGATGTGGGTCAATCACTGAAGGTTTGATGTATTAGACTGTTTTCGTGTAGGTGCTATTAGTGTTTCGTTTGTGACGGCGTGACGGCTGATTCGCCACATCGCCACGCCCACATGCTCCACCCAAAACGGTCAGTGTTGGAAAGCTTGTTACAGCAACATGTCTTCGGTCACTGGACAGACCGTCCCGCTGATTAGGTAACAGGTGTCCGATCGGGACGTTCAATGTATAACTGTACACTTCCTGTTGTGAGGGGGCGTGGCTTAATTAATGTCATGATTTGACCATTCAGTATTGCAGGGGAGTGGTTGTGGGTCAATCACTGAAGGTTTGATGTATTAGACGGTTTTCGTGTAGGTGCTATTAGTGTTTCGTTTTTCATGGCGAGATGCCTAACTTTGAGGCCAGGCCACGCCCCTTCAGCATATATGAAAACGAGGTTTTGATCATTTGTTACTCCTGCATGTCTGAGTGATGAGTCTGCCAAATTTGGTGAGTTTTAGGGTATGATAAAGCCCCCAAAAGACCATTTCATTTTAGCTCCATTCATTTTCAATGGGAAAAAAATGGCCGAAAAGGCTTAATATTTCAAAAAGCGCAACTTGCAGCATTACCAAAAGTCATAGCTGGATTGTCCTGAACGAGCTGAACATTTTGATATATGAATCGTTGAAATGGCACAAATACTCTAGGAGGAGTAGCGTGCCAAAAAACGTACGGACGGAAGATAGTAACATACGATAATAAATATAAACACAATCTCTATAGTGTGAATGCCTTGTTGGCATTCACACAACTAGATTGCATTTCCTGAGAAAATGCATGTGTGAATGCCAAAATGGCCGCTTCACCTATTTTGCATGTTCAATCAAAACGGCCGCTTCACCTAATATGCTTGTTAAATCAAAATGGCTACCTCACCTACTTTAATTGTAGAACCAAAATGGCAACAATACATGCATTGACTTACTTTGCAAGGCAAGTAACTGCCTTGTATATTGAACCAAAATGGCGGCCTCACCTAATTTGCATGTTCAATCAAAATGGCTGCTTCACCTAATGTATGTTAGAGATTGTCCATATCTACAACCTCACCAAATTTCAGCTCTCTATGAATAAAGATGGCTGAGTTAAAGCCATTTGAAAGTAGCATTGGCAGACATCAGCTGAAATTGGCCAAAAACAGCTGAACAACAGCTAAAATAAGCAGAGAATATCTTAAATTACCAGAAGGAAGTTGGTAGAACATGGTCTTGCTGAATTAGGCTGAAAAAAGTTGGATTGATTAAAAAAAAATTGTTGAAATAGTTGAAAAAGCTGAAATTTGCATAAACAGCTAAATAGTAGCTAAAATAGCAAAAATATCTTAATCTTTCAAAAATTTGCTGAAAGGAGCATAATGATCATAAGTCAGTATAAGTACAACAATGTTGAAGTAAGCTGCATTAAGCTGAGAAGATTGCAAAGTCGTTGAAGAAACAGCTGAAAGTAGCTGAAAGTAGCCGAAATATTTTTTTAAATGTACAAGGTAGCTGAAGGAAGCTGAGGTGGTCCAAAATGTGAAAGGAGTAGTGAAATATTGTAATGAATTCCAAAGATATCAAGGATGCAAAATGAGTTCATTGAGTTCATTTGAGCTCCATTCATTTTCAATGGGAAAAAAATGGCCGAAAAGGCTGAATATTTCAAAAAGCTAAAGTTGCACCAATACCAAAAGTCATAGCCATCATGTCCTAAATGAGCTGAACATTTTGATATATGAATTGTTGAAATAGCACAAAAACTGTAGGAGGAGTAGCGTGCCAAAAAACGTACGGAATCAGGATAGTAACAGATGTAATTGTAACACTAGATTGCATTTCCTGAGAAAATGCATGTGTGAATGCCAAAATGGCCGCTTCACCCAACTTGCATGTTCAATCAAAATGGCCGCTTTACCTAATGTGCTTATTAAATCAAAATGGTTACATTGCCTACTTAAATTGTAGAACCAAAATGGTAACAATACATGCATTGACTTACTTCGCAAGGCAATTAACTGCCTTGTATATTGAACCAAAATGGCCACTTCACCTAATTTGCATATTCAATCAAAATGGCCGTTTCACCTAATGCATGATAAAGAATGTCCATAGCTACAACCTCACCAAATTTCGGCTCTCTATGAATAAATATGGCTGATTTAAAGCCATTTGAAAGTAGCGTTGGTGGTCATCTTGGATTTTACAGTATTTTTAATGTTTTGCTTTGTCGGCCATCTTGGATTTTTGATTTGGATTCCGTACATGATAGAGGATTCCCTCAGCTACAACCTCACCAAATTTCGGCTCTCTATGTATAATGATGGCTGAGTTAAAGCATTTGAAAGTAGCGTTGGTGGCCATCTTGGATTTTACAGTATTTTTAATGTTTTGCTTTGTCTGCCATCTTGGATTTTTGATTTGGATTCCGTACATGATAGAGGATTCCCTCAGCTACAACCTCACCAAATTTCAGCTCTCTATGAATAAAGATGGCTGAGTTAAAGCCATTTGAATGTAGCGTTGGCGGCCATCTTGGATTTTTACAGTTTTTTAATGTTTTACTTTGTCGGCCATCTTGGATTTTTGATTTGGATTCCGTACATGATAGATAATGTCCTCAGCTACAACCTCACCAAATTTCGGCTCTCTATGTATAATGATGGCTGAGTTAAAGCCATTTGAAAGTAGCGTTGGCGGCCATCTTGGATTTTTGATTTTGATATAGCAGTTGATAGGAAACACTCTCAGCTATCACTACACCAAGTTTCAGCTCAATATCACTAAAATTGACCATTTTATAGTATTTTTACTTTTTTGCATTGTCGGCCATCTTGGATTTTTTTTTTGGATTCTATACATGATAGATAATGTCCTCAGCTACAACCTCACCAAATTTCAGCTCTCTATGTATAAAGATGGTCGAGTTATAACCATTTGAAAGTAGCGTTGGCGGCCATCAGCTGAAATTGGTCAAAAACAGCTGAATATTATCTAAAACAGCAGAAATAAGCTTAAATTAGCAGCAGGATTTAGTAAGAGCTTAATTGGGAATAATCTGAAACATCTTAAACAATCTGAAATCTGAAATAATCTGAAATAAGCAAAAAAAGTGGAAATTATCTGAAAAAAGCTAAAGATAGCATAAACAGCTGAATATTATCTAAAATAGCAGAAATAAGCTTAAATTATCTGAAGTAATTAGAAATAGCATAATTGTGAATAATCTGAAATATCTGAAACAATCTGAAATCTGAAAAAATCTGAACTAAGCAGAAATAAGCAAAATAAAATTGAAATTATCTGAAAAAAGCTTAAGATAGCAAAAACAGCTGAATATTATCTGAAATAGCAGAAAGAAGCTTAAAAGTCTTAGAAATTAGTAGAGAGAGTACAGTTTTGCAGAATTATGCTGGAAAAAGTTGAAATGAGTTCAAATAATGTGGAATTTGTTGAAACAAGCCTAAATTAGCATTAAAACAGCTTAATAGTAGCTAAAATAGCAGAAGAAGCTGAAACTAGCAGAAATAAGCACAAAGCAGCATAATATGAAGTATCTGAAACAATCTGAAATTGAAAAAAATCTGAAATAAGTAGAAATAAGCAAAATAAAGTTGAAAATATCTGAATAAAGCTGAAATTGGCCAAAAACAGCTGAACAACAGCTAAAACAAGCAGAAACAATCTTAAATTACCAGAAGGAAGTTGGTAGAGCATGGTTTTGCTGAATTAGGCTGAAAAAAGTTGGATTGATTAAAAAAATTGTTGAAATAGCTGAAAAAGCTGAAATTATCATAAAACAGCTAAATAGTAGCTAAAATAGCTAAAATATCCCAATCTTTCAAAAATTATCTGAAAGGAGCATAATGATCTGAAATTAGCAGAAATAAGTCAGTAGAAGTACAAAAATGTTGAAGTAAGCTGCATAAAGCTTAAAAGAGCACAAAGCAGTTGAAGAAACAGCTGAAATTAGCTGAAAGTAGCTGAATTTTTTTTAAAATTTTGTACAAGGAAGCTGAAGGAAGCTGAGCTAGTCCAAAATGTGAAAGGAGTAGTGAATTATTGTAATGAGTTCCAAAGATATCAAGGATGTAAAATGAGCTCCATTCATTTTCAATGGGAAAAAAATGGCCGAAAAAGCTAAATATTTCAAAAAGCTAAAGTTGCACCAATACCAAAAGTCATAGCACCCATGTCCTAAATGAGCTGAACATTTTGATATATGAATTGTTGAAATAGCACAAAAACTGTAGGAGGAGTAGCGTGCCAAAAAACGTACGGAATCAGGATAGTAACCGGAATAAGTTTAACTAGAAAAACCGCATTTCCTGCGAAAATGCACGTGTGAATGCCTTAGCGCCGCTCCGCCCTTCTCGCGGCGACCGCGGGAAGTCCTGGTCCACCCTGAAACACTCTCGTGCCTTTCCCGTACCTGTTCGGCACCCAATGCGTGCACCCGATTTGGTCCACATTCCAAAATGGCCGCCTTCCCATTTATCGTACACCGTTGATGCCAGAGGGTTTTCTGTGCGTCTTGGTGAATTGGACAAGTGTACCAAATTTCATGATCCTACGTGAAACTAAGGCCAATGCGGAGGGTAGTTTGAAATTTTCTAGGTGGCGCTCTTGAGCCCTTTCTGTTGCAATTTTGGCCACGCCCCCAAAATATGTAATTTTTCACCAGTCCTGACGAGTCTGCCAAATTTGGTGAGTTTTGGGATATGATAAAGCTCCCAAAAGGCCAAACGTATTGTGACGGCGTTACGTCTGATTCGCCACATCGCCACGCCCACATGCTCCACCCAAAACAACCAGTCGTGGAAAGCTTGTTACAGCAACATGTCTTCGGTCACTGGACAGACCGTCACGCTGATTAGGTAACAGGTGTCCGATCGGGATGTTCAATGTACAACTGTACACTTCCTGTTGTGAGGGGGCGTGGCTTAATTATTGTCATGATTTGACCATTCAGTATTGCAGGGGACCGGATGTGGGTCAATCACTGAAGGTTTGATGTATTAGACTGTTTTCGTGTAGGTGCTATTAGTGTTTCGTTTGTGACGGCGTGACGGCTGATTCGCCACATCGCCACGCCCACATGCTCCACCCAAAACGGTCAGTGTTGGAAAGCTTGTTACAGCAACATGTCTTCGGTCACTGGACAGACCGTCACGCTGATTAGGTAACAGGTGTCCGATCGGGACGTTCAATGTACAACTGTACACTTCCTGTTGTGAGGGGGCGTGGCTTAATTAATGTCATGATTTGACCATTCAGTATTGCAGGGGACTGGTTGTGGGTCAATCACTGAAGGTTTGATGTATTAGACAGTTTTTGTGTAGGTGCTATTAGTGTTTCGTTTTTCATGGCGAGATGCCTAACTTTGAGGCCAGGCCACGCCCCTTCAGCATATATGAAAACGCGAGGTGTTGATCATTTATTACTGCCCCATGTCTGATTGATGAGTCTGCCAAATTTGGGGAGATTTAGGATATGATAAAGCCCCCAAAAGGCCATTTCATTTTAGCTCCATTCATTTTCAATGGGAAAAAAATGGCCGAAAAGGCTTAATATTTCAAAAAGCGAAAGTTGCAGCAGTACCAAAAGTCATAGCTGAATTGTCCTGAACGAGCTGAACATTTTGATATATGATATGTTGAAATGGCACGAAAACTGTAGGAGGAGTAGGACGCCAAAAAACGTACGGACGGAAGATAGTAACATATAAGAATAATAATAATAATAAATATAAACACAATCTCTATAGTGTGAATGCCTTGTTGGCATTCACACAATAATAATAATAAATATAAACAGAATCACTATAGTGTGAATGCCTATGTGGCATTCACACAACTAGATTGCATTTCCTGAGAAAATGCATGTGTGAATGCCAAAATGGCCGCTTCACCTATTTTGCATGTTCAATCAAAACGGCCGCTTCACCTAATATGCTTGTTAAATCAAAATGGCTACCTCACCTACTTTAATTGTAGAACAAAAATGGCAACAATACATGCATTGACTTACTTTGCAAGGCAAGTAACTGCCTTGTATATTGAACCAAAATGGCGGCCTCACCTAATTTGCATGTTCAATCAAAATGGCCGCTTCACCTAATGCATGATAAAGGATGTCCATAGCTACAACCTCACCAAATTTCGGCTCTCTATGAATAAAGATGGCTGAGTTAAAGCCATTTGAATGTAGCGTTGGCGGCCATCTTGGATTTTTACAGTTTTTTAATGTTTTACTTTGTCGGCCATCTTGGATTTTTGATTTGGATTCCGTACATGATAGATAATGTCCTCGGCTACAACCTCACCAAATTTCGGCTCTCTATGTATAATGATGGCTGAGTTAAAGCCATTTGAAAGTAGCGTTGGCGGCCATCTTGGATTTTTGATTTTGATATAGCATTTGATAGGAAACATTCTCAGCTATCACTACACCAAGTTTCAGCTCAATATCACTAAAATTGACCATTTTATAGTATTTTTACTTTTTTGCATTGTCGGCCATCTTGGATTTTTTTTTTGGATTCTATACATGATAGATAATGTCCTCAGCTACAACCTCACCAAATTTCAGCTCTCTATGTATAAAGATGGTCGAGTTATAACCATTTGAAAGTAGCGTTGGCGGCCATCAGCTGAAATTGGTCAAAAACAGCTGAATATTATCTAAAATAGCAGAAATAAGCTTGAATTAGCAGCAGGATTTAGTAAGAGCTTAATTGGGAATAATCTGAAACATCTTAAACAATCTGAAATCTGAAATAATCTGAAATAAGCAAAAAAAGTGGAAATTATCTGAAAAAAGCTAAAGATAGCATAAACAGCTGAATATTATCTAAAATAGCAGAAATAAGCTTAAATTATCTGAAGTAATTAGAAATAGCATAATTGTGATTAATCTGAAATATCTGAAACAATCTGAAATCTGAAAAAATCTGAACTAAGCAGAAATAAGCAAAATAAAGTTGAAATTATCTGAAAAAAGCTTAAGATAGCAAAAACAGCTGAATATTATCTGAAATAGCAGAAAGAAGCTTAAATGTCTTAGAAATTAGTAGAGAGAGTACAGTTTTGCAGAATTAGGCTGGAAAAAGTTGAAATGAGTTCAAATAATGTGGAATTTGTTGAAACAAGCCTAAATTAGCATTAAAACAGCTTAATAGTAGCTAAAATAGCAGAAGAAGCTGAAACTAGCAGAAATAAGCACAAAGCAGCATCATCTGAATAATCTAAAATATCTGAAACAATCTGAAATCTGAAAAAATCTGAACTAAGCAGAAATAAGCAAAATAAAGTTGAAATTATCTGAAAAAAGCTTAAGATAGCAAAAACAGCTGAATATTATCTGAAATAGCAGAAAGAAGCTTAAATGTCTTAGAAATTAGTAGAGAGAGTACAGTTTTGCAGAATTAGGCTGGAAAAAGTTGAAATGAGTTCAAATATTGTGGAATTTGTTGAAACAAGCCTAAATTAGCATAAACAGCTTAATAGTAGCTAAAATAGCAGAAGAAGCTGAAACTAGCAGAAATAAGCACAAAGCAGCATCATCTGAATAATCTAAAATATCTGAAACAATCTGAAATCTGAAAAAATCTGAACTAAGCAGAAATAAGCAAAATAAAGTTGAAATTATCTGAAAAAAGCTTAAGATAGCAAAAACAGCTGAATATTATCTGAAATAGCAGAAAGAAGCTTAAATGTCTTAGAAATTAGTAGAGAGAGTACATTTTTGCAGAATTTGGCTGGAAAAAGTTGAAATGAGTTCAAATAATGTGGAATTTGTTGAAACAAGCCTAAATTAGCATAAAAACAGCTTAATAGTAGCTAAAATAGCAGAAGAAGCTGAAACTAGCAGAAATAAGCACAAAGCAGCATAATATGAAGTATCTGAAACAATCTGAAATTGAAAAAAATCTGAAATAAGTAGAAATAAGCAAAATAAAGTTGAAAATATCTGAATAAAGCTGAAATTGGCCAAAAACAGCTGAACAACAGCTAAAACAAGCAGAAACAATCTTAAATTACCAGAAGGAAGTTGGTAGAGCATGGTTTTGCTGAATTAGGCTGAAAAAAGTTGGATTGATTAAAAAAATTGTTGAAATAGCTGAAAAAGCTGAAATTATCATAAAACAGCTAAATAGTAGCTAAAATAGCTAAAATATCCCAATCTTTCAAAAATTATCTGAAAGGAGCATAATGATCTGAAATTAGCAGAAATAAGTCAGTAGAAGTACAAAAATGTTGAAGTAAGCTGCATAAAGCTGAAAAGAGTGCAAAGCAGTTGAAAAAACAGCTGAAATTAGCTGAAAGTAGCTGAAATTTTTTTTTTAAAATGTCCAAGGTAGCTGAAGGAAGCTAAGCTGGTCCAAAATGTGAAATGAGTAGTGAAATATTGTAAAGAGTTCCAAAGATATCAAGGATGAAAAATTAGCTCCATTCATTTTCAATGGGGAAGAAAATGGCCGAAAAGGCTAAATAATTCAAAAAGCTAAAGTTGCACCAATACCAAAAGTCATAGCACCCATGTCCTAATTGAGCTGAACGTTTTGATATATGGATTGTTGCAATAGCACAAAAACTGTAGGAGGAGTAGCGTGCCAAAAAACGTACGGAATCAGGATAGTACCCGGAAGAATAATAATAATAACTAGATTGCATTTCCTGAGAAAATGCATGTGTGAATGCCAAAATGGCCGCTTCACCCAACTTGCATGTTCAATCAAAATGGCCGCTTTACCTAATGTGCTTATTAAATCAAAATGGTTACTTTGTCTACTTAAATTGTAGTACCAAAATGGTAACAATACATGCATTGACTTACTTCGCAAGGCAATTAACTGCCTTGTATATTGAACCAAAATGGCCACTTCACCTAAATTGCATGTTCAATCAAAATGGCCGCTTCACCTAATGCATGATAAAGGATGTCTATAGCTACAACCTCACCAAATTTCGGCTCTCTATGAATAAAGATGGCTGAGTTAAAGCCATTTGAATGTAGCATTGGCGGCCATCTTGGATTTTTACAGTTTTTTAATGTTTTACTTTGTCGGCCATCTTGGATTTTTGATTTGGATTCCGTACGTGATAGATAATGTCCTCGGCTACAACCTCACCAAATTTTGGCTCTCTATGTATAAAGATGGCTGAGTTAAAGCCAGTTGAAAGTAGCATTGGCGGCCATCTTGGATTTTTGATTTTGATATTGCATTTGATAGGAAACATTCTCAGCTATCACTACACCAAGTTTCAGGTCAATATCTCTAAAATTGACCATTTTATAGTTTTTTCACTTTTTTGCATTGTCGGCCATCTTGGATTTTTGATTTGGATTCCGTACATGATAGATAATGTCCTTAGCTACAACCTCACCAAATTTCAGCTCTCTATGTATAAAGATGGCTGAGTTAAAGCCATTTTAATGTAGCGTTGGCGGCCATCAGCTGAAATTGAACAAAAACAGCTAAATATTATCTAATATATCAGAAATAAGCTTAAATCAGAAGAAGGAATTAGTAAGAGCCTAATTGGGAATAATCTGAAACATCT
Organism: Garcialebias charrua; assembly: GCA_038048925.1. Lineage (NCBI taxonomy): Eukaryota > Metazoa > Chordata > Actinopteri > Cyprinodontiformes > Rivulidae > Garcialebias > Garcialebias charrua. The sequence continues at coordinate 14,296 of JBBPBX010042050.1, read as the reverse complement.
TAAACAATCTGAAATCTGAAATAATCTGAAATAAGCCAAAAAAGTGGAAATTATCTGAAAAAAGCTTAAGATAGCATAAACAGCTGAATATTATCTAAAGTAGCAGAAATAAGCATCAATTATCTGAAGTAATTAGAAATAGCATAATTGTGAATAATCTGAAATATCTGAAACAATCTGAAATCTGAAAAAATCTGAACTAAGCAGAAATAAGCAAAATAAAGTTGAAATTATCTGAAAAAAGCTTAAGATAGCAAAAACAGCTGAATATTATCTGAAATAGCAGAAAGAAGCTTAAATGTCTTAGAAATTAGTAGAGAGAGTACATTTTTGCAGAATTTGGCTGGAAAAAGTTGAAATGAGTTCAAATAATGTGGAATGTGTTGAAACAAGCCTAAATTAGCATAAAAACAGCTTAATAGTAGCTAAAATAGCAGAAGAAGCTGAAACTAGCAGAAATAAGCACAAAGCAGCATAATATGAAGTATCTGAAACAATCTGAAATTGAAAAAAATCTGAAATAAGTAGAAATAAGCAAAATAAAGTTGAAAATATCTGAATAAAGCTGAAATTGGCCAAAAACAGCTGAACAACAGCTAAAACAAGCAGAAACAATCTTAAATTACCAGAAGGAAGTTGGTAGAGCATGGTTTTGCTGAATTAGGCTGAAAAAAGTTGGATTGATTAAAAAAAAATGTTGAAATAGCTGAAAAAGCTGAAATTTGCATAAAACAGCTAAATAGTAGCTAAAATAAGCTGAAATAATCTGAAATTACCAGAAGGAAGTTGGTAGAGCATGGTTTTGCTGAATTAGGCTGAAAAAAGTTGGATTGATTTTAAAAACTTGTTGAAATAGCTGAAAAAGCTGAAATTTGCATAAAACAGCTAAATAGTAGCTAAAGTAGCAAAAATATGTTAATCTTTGAAAAACTTGCTGAAAGGAGCATAATGATGTGAAATTAGCAGAAATAAGTCAGTAGATGTACAAAAATGTTGAAGTAAGCTGCATAAAGCTGAAAAGAGCACAAAGCAGTTGAAGAAACAGCTGAAATTAGCTGAAAGTAGCTGAATTTTTTTTAAAATTTTGTACAAGGAAGCTGAAGGAAGCTGAGCTAGTCCAAAATGTGAAAGGAGTAGTGAAATATTGTAATGAGTTCCAAAGATATCAAGGATGTAAAATGAGCTCCATTCATTTTCAATGGGAAAAAAATGGCCGAAAAGGCTGAATATTTCAAAAAGCTAAAGTTGCACCAATACCAAAAGTCATAGCACCCATGTCCTAAATGAGCTGAACATTTTGATATATGAATTGTTGCAATAGCACAAAAACTGTAGGAGGAGTAGCGTGCCAAAAAACGTACGGAATCAGGATAGTAACTGGAATAATAATAATAACTAGATTGCATTTCCTGAGAAAATGCATGTGTGAATGCCAAAATGGCCGCTTCACACAACTTGCATGTTCGATCAAAATGGCCGCTTTACCTAATGTGCTTATTAAATCAAAATGGTTACATTGCCTACTTTAATTGTAGAACCAAAATGGCAACAATACATGCATTGACTTACTTTGCAAGGCAAGTAACTGCCTTGTATATTGAACCAAAATGGCGGCCTCACCTAATTTGCATGTTCAATCAAAATGGCTGCTTCACCTAATGTATGTTAGAGATGGTCCATAGCTACAACCTCACCAAATTTCAGCTCTCTATGAATAAAGATGGCTGAGTTAAAGCCATTTGAAAGTAACATTGGCAGCCATCAGCTGAAATTGGTCAAAAACAGCTGAACAACAGCTAAAACAAGCAGAAAATATCTTAAATTACCAGAAGGAAGTTGGTAGAACATGGTTTTGCTGAATTAGGCTGAAAAAAGTTGGATTGATTAAAAAAAATTGTTGAAATAGCTGAAAAAGCTGAAATTTGCATAAACAGCTAAATAGTAGCTAAAATAGCAAAAATATCTTAATCTTTCAAAAATTTGCTGAAAGGAGCATAATGATCATAAGTCAGTATAAGTACAACAATGTTGAAGTAAGCTGCATTAAGCTGAAAAGATCGCAAAGTCGTTGTAGAAACAGTTGAAATTAGCTGAAAGTAGCCGAAATATTTTTAAAAAATGTACAAGGTAGCTGAAGGAAGTTGAGTTGGTCCAAAATGTGAAAGGAGTAGTGAAATATTGTAATGAGTTCCAAAGATATCAAGGATGTAAAATGAGCTCATTGAGTTCATTTGAGCTCCATTCATTTTCAATGGGAAAAAAATGGCCGAAAAGGCTGAATATTTCAAAAAGCTAAAGTTGCACCAATACCAAAAGTCATAGCCATCATGTCCTGAATGAGCTGAACATTTTGATATATGAATTGTTGAAATAGCACAAAAACTGTAGGAGGAGTAGCGTGCCAAAAAACGTACGGAATCAGGATAGTAACAGATGTAATTGTAACACTAGAAAAACCGCATTTCCTGCGAAAATGCACGTGTGAATGCCTTAGCGCCGCTCCGCCCTTCTCGTGGCGACCGCGGGAAGTCCAGCTGGTCCACCCTGAAACACTCTCGTGCCTTTCCCGTGCCCGTTCGGCACCCAATGCGTGCACCCGATTTGGTCCACATTCCAAAATGGCCGCCTTCCCATTTATCGTACAACGTTGACGCCAGAGGGTTTTCTGTGCGTCTTGGTGAATTGGACAAGTGTACCAAATTTCATGATCCTACGTGAAACTAAGGCCAATGCGGAGGGTAGTTTGAAATTTTCTAGGTGGCGCTCTTGAGCCCTTTCTGTTGCAATTTTGGCCACGCCCCCAAAATATGTAATTTTTCACCAGTCCTGACGAGTCTGCCAAATTTGGTGAGTTTTGGGATATGATAAAGCTCCCAAAAGGCCAAACGTATTGTGACGGCGTTACGTCTGATTCGCCACATCGCCACGCCCACATGCTCCACCCAAAACAACCAGTCGTGGAAAGCTTGTTACAGCAACATGTCTTCGGTCACTGGACAGACCGTCACGCTGATTAGGTAACAGGTGTCCGATCGGGATGTTCAATGTACAACTGTACACTTCCTGTTGTGAGGGGGCGTGGCTTAATTATTGTCATGATTTGACCATTCAGTATTGCAGGGGACCGGATGTGGGTCAATCACTGAAGGTTTGATGTATTAGACTGTTTTCGTGTAGGTGCTATTAGTGTTTCGTTTGTGACGGCGTGACGGCTGATTCGCCACATCGCCACGCCCACATGCTCCACCCAAAACGGTCAGTGTTGGAAAGCTTGTTACAGCAACATGTCTTCGGTCACTGGACAGACCGTCCCGCTGATTAGGTAACAGGTGTCCGATCGGGACGTTCAATGTATAACTGTACACTTCCTGTTGTGAGGGGGCGTGGCTTAATTAATGTCATGATTTGACCATTCAGTATTGCAGGGGAGTGGTTGTGGGTCAATCACTGAAGGTTTGATGTATTAGACGGTTTTCGTGTAGGTGCTATTAGTGTTTCGTTTTTCATGGCGAGATGCCTAACTTTGAGGCCAGGCCACGCCCCTTCAGCATATATGAAAATGCGAGGTTTTGATCATTTGTTACTCCTGCATGTCTGAGTGATGAGTCTGCCAAATTTGGTGAGTTTTAGGGTATGATAAAGCCCCCAAAAGACCATTTCATTTTAGCTCCATTCATTTTCAATGGGAAAAAAATGGCCGAAAAGGCTTAATATTTCAAAAAGCGCAACTTGCAGCATTACCAAAAGTCATAGCTGGATTGTCCTGAACGAGCTGAACATTTTGATATATGAATCGTTGAAATGGCACAAATACTCTAGGAGGAGTAGCGTGCCAAAAAACGTACGGACGGAAGATAGTAACTATAATAATAAATATAAACACAATCTCTATAGTGTGAATGCCTTGTTGGCATTCACACAAATATAAACACAATCTCTATAGTGTGAATGCCTTGTTGGCATTCACACAACTAGAAAATTTGCATTTCCTACGAAAATGCACGTGTGAATGCCTTAGCGCCGCTCCGCCCTTCTCGTGGCGACCGCGGGAAGTCGAGCTAGTCCACCCTGAAACACTCTCGTGCCTTTCCCGTACCCGTTCGGCACCCAATGTATGCACCCAATTTGGTCCACATTCCAAAATGGCCGCCTTCCCATTTATCGTACAATGTTGATGCCAGAGGGTTTTCTGTACGTCTTTGTGAATTGGACAAGTGTACCAAATTTCATGATCCTACGTGAAACTAAGGCCAATGCGGAGGGTAGTTTGAAATATTCTAGGTGGCGCTCTTGAGCCGTTTCTGTTGCAATTTTGGCCACGCCCCCAAAATATGTAATTTTTCACCAGTCCTGACGAGTCTGCCAAATTTGGTGAGTTTTGGGATATGATAAAGCTCCCAAAAGGCCAAACGTATTGTGACGGCGTTACGTCTGATTCGCCACATCGCCACGCCCACATGCTCCACCCAAAACGGTCAGTGTTGGAAAGCTTGTTACATCAACATGTCTTTGGTCACTGGAAAGACCGTCATGCTGATTAGGTAACAGGTGTCCGATCGGGACCTTCAATGTACAACTGTACACTTCCTGTTGTGAGGGGGCGTGGCTTAATTAATGTCATGATTTGACCATTCAGTATTGCAGGGGACCGGATGTGGGTCAATCACTGAAGGTTTGATGTATTAGACAGTTTTCGTGTAGGTGCTATTAGTGTTTCGTTTGTGACGGCGTTACGTCTGATTCGCCACGTCGCCACGCCCACATGCTCCACCCAAAACGGTCAGTGTTGGAAAGCTTGTTACAGCAACATGTCTTCGGTCACTGGACAGACCGTCCCGCTGATTAGGTAACAGGTGTCCGATCGGGACCTTCAATGTATAACTGTACACTTCCTGTTGTGAGGGGGCGTGGCTTAATTAATGTCATGATTTGACCATTCAGTATTGTAGGGGACCGGTTGTGGGTCAATCACTGAAGGTTTGATGTATTAGACAGTTTTCTTGTAGGTGCTATTAGTGTTTCGTTTTTCATGGCGAGATACCTAACTTTGAGGCCAGGCCACGCCCCTTCAGCATATATGAAAATGCGAGGTTTTGATAAATCTTTACTCCCCCATGTCTGAATGATGAGTCTGCCAAATTTGGTGAGTTTTAGGATACGATAAAGCCCCCAAAAGGCCATTTCATTTTAGCTCCATTCATTTTCAATGGGAAAAAAATGGCCGAAAAGGCTAAATATCTCAAAAAGCTAAAGTTGCACCATTACCAAAACTCATAGCTGGATTGTCCTGAACGAGCTGAACATTTTGATATATGATATGTTGAAATGGCACGAAAACTGTAGGAGGAGTAGGACGCCAAAAAACGTACGGACGGAAGATAGTAACATATAAGAATAATAATAATAAATATAAACACAATCTCTATAGTGTGAATGCCTTGTTGGCATTCACACAATAAATATAAACACAATCTCTATAGTGTGAATGCCTTGTTGGCATTCACACAATAACTAGATTGCATTTCCTGAGAAAATGCATGTGTGAATGCCAAAATGGCCGCTTCACCTATTTTGCATGTTCAATCAAAACGGCCGCTTCACCTAATATGCTTGTTAAATCAAAATGGCTACCTCACCTACTTTAATTGTAGAACCAAAATGGCAACAATACATGCATTGACTTACTTTGCAAGGCAAGTAACTGCCTTGTATATTGAACCAAAATGGCGGCCTCACCTAATTTGCATGTTCAATCAAAATGGCTGCTTCACCTAATGTATGTTAGAGATGGTCCATAGCTACAACCTCACCAAATTTCAGCTCTCTATGAATAAAGATGGCTGAGTTAAAGCCATTTGAAAGTAACATTGGCAGCCATCAGCTGAAATTGGTCAAAAACAGCTGAACAACAGCTAAAACAAGCAGAAAATATCTTAAATTACCAGAAGGAAGTTGGTAGAACATGGTTTTGCTGAATTAGGCTGAAAAAAGTTGGATTGATTAAAAAAATTGTTGAAATAGCTGAAAAAGCTGAAATTTGCATAAACAGCTAAATAGTAGCTAAAATAGCAAAAATATCTTAATCTTTCAAAAATTTGCTGAAAGGAGCATAATGATCATAAGTCAGTATAAGTACAACAATGTTGAAGTAAGCTGCATTAAGCTGAAAAGATCGCAAAGTCGTTGTAGAAACAGTTGAAATTAGCTGAAAGTAGCCGAAATATTTTTAAAAAATGTACAAGGTAGCTGAAGGAAGTTGAGTTGGTCCAAAATGTGAAAGGAGTAGTGAAATATTGTAATGAGTTCCAAAGATATCAAGGATGTAAAATGAGCTCATTGAGTTCATTTGAGCTCCATTCATTTTCAATGGGAAAAAAATGGCCGAAAAGGCTGAATATTTCAAAAAGCTAAAGTTGCACCAATACCAAAAGTCATAGCCATCATGTCCTGAATGAGCTGAACATTTTGATATATGAATTGTTGAAATAGCACAAAAACTGTAGGAGGAGTAGCGTGCCAAAAAACGTACGGAATCAGGATAGTAACAGATGTAATTGTAACACTAGAAAAACCGCATTTCCTACGAAAATGCACGTGTGAATGCCTCAGCGCCGCTCCGCCCTTCTCGCGGCCAAATTGGCCACGCCCCCAAAATATGTAATTTTTCACCAGTCCTGACGAGTCTGCCAAATTTGGTGAGTTTTGGGATATGATAAAGCTCCCAAAAGGCCAAACGTATTGTGACGGCGTTACGTCTGATTCGCCACATCGCCACGCCCACATGCTCCACCCAAAACAACCAGTCGTGGAAAGCTTGTTACAGCAACATGTCTTCGGTCACTGGACAGACCGTCACGCTGATTAGGTAACAGGTGTCCGATCGGGATGTTCAATGTACAACTGTACACTTCCTGTTGTGAGGGGGCGTGGCTTAATTATTGTCATGATTTGACCATTCAGTATTGCAGGGGACCGGATGTGGGTCAATCACTGAAGGTTTGATGTATTAGACTGTTTTCGTGTAGGTGCTATTAGTGTTTCGTTTGTGACGGCGTGACGGCTGATTCGCCACATCGCCACGCCCACATGCTCCACCCAAAACGGTCAGTGTTGGAAAGCTTGTTACAGCAACATGTCTTCGGTCACTGGACAGACCGTCCCGCTGATTAGGTAACAGGTGTCCGATCGGGACGTTCAATGTATAACTGTACACTTCCTGTTGTGAGGGGGCGTGGCTTAATTAATGTCATGATTTGACCATTCAGTATTGCAGGGGAGTGGTTGTGGGTCAATCACTGAAGGTTTGATGTATTAGACGGTTTTCGTGTAGGTGCTATTAGTGTTTCGTTTTTCATGGCGAGATGCCTAACTTTGAGGCCAGGCCACGCCCCTTCAGCATATATGAAAATGCGAGGTTTTGATCATTTGTTACTCCTGCATGTCTGAGTGATGAGTCTGCCAAATTTGGTGAGTTTTAGGGTATGATAAAGCCCCCAAAAGACCATTTCATTTTAGCTCCATTCATTTTCAATGGGAAAAAAATGGCCGAAAAGGCTTATTATTTCAAAAAGCGCAACTTGCAGCATTACCAAAAGTCATAGCTGGATTGTCCTGAGCGAGCTGAACATTTTGATATATGAATCGTTGAAATGGCACAAATACTCTAGGAGGAGTAGCGTGCCAAAAAACGTACGGACGGAAGATAGTAACATACGAGAATAAATATAAACACAATCACTATAGTGTGAATGCCTTGTTGGCATTCACACAACTAGATTGCATTTCCTGAGAAAATGCATGTGTGAATGCCAAAATGGCCGCTTCACCCAACTTGCATGTTCAATCAAAATGGCCGCTTCACCTAAAGCATGATAGAGAATGTTTATAGCTACAAACTCACCAAATGTCAGCTCTCTATGTATAACGATGGTCGAGTTAAAGCCATTTGAAAGTAGCGTTGGCAGCCATCAGCTGAAATTGGTCAAAAACAGCTGAACAACAGCTAAAACAAGCAGAAATAATCTTAAATTACCAGAAGGAAGTTGGTAGAACATGGTTTTGCTGAATTAGGCTGAAAAAAGTTGGATTGATAAAAAAAATTGTTGAAAAAGCTGACATTTGCATAAACAGCTAAATAGTAGCTAAAATAGCAAAACTATCTTAATCTTTCAAAAATTAGCTGAAAGGAGCATAATAATCTGAAATTAGCATAAATAAGTCAGTAGAAGTAAAAACAATGTTGAAGTAAGCTGCATTAAGCTGAAAAGATCGCAAAGTCGTTGAAGAAACAGTTGAAATTAGCTGAAAGTAGCCGAAATATTTTTAAAAAATGTACAAGGTAGCTGAAGGAAGTTGAGTTGGTCCAAAATGTGAAAGGAGTAGTGAAATATTGTAATGAGTTCCAAAGATATCAAGGATGTAAAATGAGCTCATTGAGTTCATTTGAGCTCCATTCATTTTCAATGGGAAAAAAATGGCCGAAAAGGCTGAATATTTCAAAAAGCTAAAGTTGCACCAATACCAAAAGTCATAGCCATCATGTCCTGAATGAGCTGAACATTTTGATATATGAATTGTTGAAATAGCACAAAAACTGTAGGAGGAGTAGCGTGCCAAAAAACGTACGGAATCAGGATAGTAACAGATGTAATTGTAACACTAGAAAATTTGCATTTCCTACGAAAATGCACGTGTGAATGCCTTAGCGCCGCTCCGCCCTTCTCGTGGCGACCGCGGGAAGTCGAGCTAGTCCACCCTGAAACACTCTCGTGCCTTTCCCGTACCCGTTCGGCACCCAATGTATGCACCCAATTTGGTCCACATTCCAAAATGGCCGCCTTCCCATTTATCGTACAATGTTGATGCCAGAGGGTTTTCTGTACGTCTTTGTGAATTGGACAAGTGTACCAAATTTCATGATCCTACGTGAAACTAAGGCCAATGCGGAGGGTAGTTTGAAATATTCTAGGTGGCGCTCTTGAGCCGTTTCTGTTGCAATTTTGGCCACGCCCCCAAAATATGTAATTTTTCACCAGTCCTGACGAGTCTGCCAAATTTGGTGAGTTTTGGGATATGATAAAGCTCCCAAAAGGCCAAACGTATTGTGACGGCGTTACGTCTGATTCGCCACATCGCCACGCCCACATGCTCCACCCAAAACGGTCAGTGTTGGAAAGCTTGTTACATCAACATGTCTTTGGTCACTGGACAGACCGTCATGCTGATTAGGTAACAGGTGTCCGATCGGGACGTTCAATGTACAACTGTACACTTCCTGTTGTGAGGGGGCGTGGCTTAATTATTGTCATGATTTGACCATTCAGTATTGCAGGGGACCGGATGTGGGTCAATCACTGAAGGTTTGATGTATTAGACTGTTTTCGTGTAGGTGCTATTAGTGTTTCGTTTGTGACGGCGTGACGGCTGATTCGCCACATCGCCACGCCCACATGCTCCACCCAAAACGGTCAGTGTTGGAAAGCTTGTTACAGCAACATGTCTTCGGTCACTGGACAGACCGTCCCGCTGATTAGGTAACAGGTGTCCGATCGGGACGTTCAATGTATAACTGTACACTTCCTGTTGTGAGGGGGCGTGGCTTAATTAATGTCATGATTTGACCATTCAGTATTGTAGGGGACCGGTTGTGGGTCAATCACTGAAGGTTTGATGTATTAGACGGTTTTCGTGTAGGTGCTATTAGTGTTTCGTTTTTCATGGCGAGATGCCTAACCTTGAGGCCAGGCCACGCCCCTTCAGCATATATGAAAACGCGAGTTGTTGATCATTTATTACTCCCCCATGTCTGAATGATGAGTCTGCCAAATTTGGTGAGATTTAGGATATGATAAATCCTCCAAAAGGCCATTTCATTTTAGCTCCATTCATTTTCAATGGGAAAAAAATGGCCGAAAAGGCTAGATATCTCAAAAAGCTAAAGTTGCAGCATTACCAAAAGTCATAGCTGGATTGTCCTGAGCGAGCTGAACATTTTGATATATGAATCGTTGAAATGGCACAAATACTCTAGGAGGAGTAGGACGTCAAAAAACGTACGGACGGAAGATAGTAACATATAAGAATAATAATAATAAATATAAACACAATCTCTATAGTGTGAATGCCTTGTTGGCATTCACACAACTAGAAAAACCGCATTTCCTGCGAAAATGCACGTGTGAATGCCTTAGCGCCGCTCCGCCCTTCTCGCGGCGACCGCGGGAAGTCGAGCTGGTCCACCCTGAAACACTCTCGTGCCTTTCCCGTACCCGTTCGGCACCCAATGCGTGCACCCAATTTGGTCCACATTCCAAAATGGCCGCCTTCCCATTTATCGTACAACGTTGACGCCAGAGGGTTTTCTGTGCGTCTTGGTGAATTGGACAAGTGTACCAAATTTCATGATCCTACGTGAAACTAAGGCCAATGCGGAGGGTAGTTTGAAATTTTCTAGGTGGCGCTCTTGAGCCGTTTCTTTTGCAATTTTGGCCACGCCCCCAAAATATGTAATTTTTCACCAGTCCTGACGAGTCTGCCAAATTTGGTGAGTTTTGGGATATGATAAAGCTCCCAAAAGGCCAAACGTATTGTGACGGCGTTACGTCTGATTCGCCACATCGCCACGCCCACATGCTCCACCCAAAACAACCAGTCGTGGAAAGCTTGTTACAGCAACATGTCTTCGGTCACTGGACAGACCGTCACGCTGATTAGGTAACAGGTGTCCGATCGGGATGTTCAATGTACAACTGTACACTTCCTGTTGTGAGGGGGCGTGGCTTAATTATTGTCATGATTTGACCATTCAGTATTGCAGGGGACCGGATGTGGGTCAATCACTGAAGGTTTGATGTATTAGACTGTTTTCGTGTAGGTGCTATTAGTGTTTCGTTTGTGACGGCGTGACGGCTGATTCGCCACATCGCCACGCCCACATGCTCCACCCAAAACGGTCAGTGTTGGAAAGCTTGTTACAGCAACATGTCTTCGGTCACTGGACAGACCGTCCCGCTGATTAGGTAACAGGTGTCCGATCGGGACGTTCAATGTATAACTGTACACTTCCTGTTGTGAGGGGGCGTGGCTTAATTAATGTCATGATTTGACCATTCAGTATTGCAGGGGACTGGTTGTGGGTCAATCACTGAAGGTTTGATGTATTAGACAGTTTTCGTGTAGGTGCTATTAGTGTTTCGTTTTTCATGGCGAGATACCTAACTTTGAGGCCAGGCCACGCCCCTTCATCATAAATGAAAACATGAGGTTTTGATAATTTTTTACTCCCCCATGTCTGAATGATGAGTCTGCCAAATTTGGTGAGATTTAGGATATGATAAATCCTCCAAAAGGCCATTTCATTTTAGCTCCATTCATTTTCAATGGGAAAAAAATGGCCGAAAAGGCTTAATATTTCAAAAAGCGAAAGTTGCAGCATTACCAAAAGTCATAGCTGGATTGTCCTGAACGAGCTGAACATTTTGATATATGAATCGTTGAAATGGCACAAATACTCTAGGAGGAGTAGGATGCCAAAAAACGTACGGACGGAAGATAGTAACTATAATAACTAGAAAAACCGCATTTCCTGCGAAAATGCACGTGTGAATGCCTTAGCGCCGCTCCGCCCTTCTCGCGGCGACCGCGGGAAGTCGAGCTGGTCCACCCCGAAACACTCTCGTGCCTTTCCCGTACCCTTTCGGCACCCAATGCACGCACCCAATTTGGTCCACATTCCAAAATGGCCGCCTTCCCATTTATCGTACAACGTTGACGCCAGAGGGTTTTCTGTGCGTCTTGGTGAATTGGACAAGTGTACCAAATTTCATGATCCTACGTGAAACTAAGGCCAATGCGGAGGGTAGTTTGAAATTTTCTAGGTGGCGCTCTTGAGCCGTTTCTTTTGAAATTTTGGCCACGCCCCCAAAATATGTAATCGTTCACCAGTCCTGATGAGTCTGCCAATTTTGGTGAGTTTTGGGATATGACAAAGCCCCCAAAATGCCATTTCATTTTAGCGCCATTCATTTTCAATGGGATAAAAATGGCCGAAAAGGTCGCCTTTCCTTTCATCGTACAACGTTGGTGCCAGAGGGTTTTCTGTGCGCCTTGGTGAATCGGGGAGGTGTACCAAATTTCATGATCCTACGTGAAACTAAGGCCAATGCGGAGGGTAATTTGAAATATTCTAGGTGGCGCTCTTGAGCCCTTTCTGTTGCAATTTTGGCCACGCCCCCAAAATATGTAATTTTTCACCAGTCCTGACGAGTCTGCCAAATTTGGTGAGTTTTGGGATATGATAAAGCTCCCAAAAGGCCAAACGTATTGTGACGGCGTTACGTCTGATTCGCCACATCGCCACGCCCACATGCTCCACCCAAAACAACCAGTCGTGGAAAGCTTGTTACAGCAACATGTCTTCGGTCACTGGACAGACCGTCACGCTGATTAGGTAACAGGTGTCCGATCGGGATGTTCAATGTACAACTGTACACTTCCTGTTGTGAGGGGGCGTGGCTTAATTATTGTCATGATTTGACCATTCAGTATTGCAGGGGACCGGATGTGGGTCAATCACTGAAGGTTTGATGTATTAGACTGTTTTCGTGTAGGTGCTATTAGTGTTTCGTTTGTGACGGCGTGACGCTGATTCGCCACATCGCCACGCCCACATGCTCCACCCAAAACGGTCAGTGTTGGAAAGCCTGTTACAGCAACATGTCTTTGGTCACTGGACAGACCGTCACGCTGATTAGGTAACAGGTGTCCGATCGGGACGTTCAATGTACAACTGTACACTTCCTGTTGTGAGGGGGCGTGGCTTAATTAATGTCATGATTTGACCATTCAGTATTGCAGGGGACTGGTTGTGGGTCAATCACTGAAGGTTTGATGTATTAGACAGTTTTCGTGTAGGTGCTATTAGTGTTTCGTTTTTCATGGCGAGATACCTAACTTTGAGGCCAGGCCACGCCCCTTCATCATATATGAAAACATGAGGTTTTGATCATTTTTTACTCCCCCATGTCTGAGTGATGAGTCTGCCAAATTTGGTGAGATTTAGGATATGATAAAGCCCCCAAACGGCCATTTCATTTTAGCTCCATTCATTTTCAATGGGAAAAAGATGGCCGAAAAGGCTGAATATCTCAAAAAGCTAAAGTTGCAGCATTACCAAAAGTCATAGCCGGATTGTCCTAAATGAGCTGAACATTTTGATATATGAATTGTTGAAATCGCACCAAAACTGTGCGAGTAGTTACATGCCAAAAAACGTACGGAATGAAGATAGTAACATCTATAAACTGTAGATAATAATAAATATAAACACAATCTCTATAGTGTGAATGCCTTGTTGGCATTCACACAAATATAAACACAATCTCTATAGTGTGAATGCCTTGTTGGCATTCACACAAATATAAACACAATCTCTATAGTGTGAATGCCTTGTTGGCATTCACACAACTAGAAAAACCGCATTTCCTACGAAAATGCACGTGTGAATGCCTTAGCGCCGCTCCGCCCTTCTCGCGGCGACCGCGGGAAGTCGAGCTGGTCCACCCCGAAACACTCTCGTGCCTTTCCCGTACCCGTTCGGCACCTAGTGCGTGCACTCAATTTGGTCCACATTCCAAAATGGCCGCCTTCCCATTTATCGTACAACGTTGACGCCAGAGGGTTTTCTGTGCGTCTTGGTGAATTGGACAAGTGTACCAAATTTCATGATCCTACGTGAAACTAAGGCCAATGCGGAGGGTAGTTTGAAATTTTCTAGGTGGCGCTCTTGAGCCCTTTCTGTTGCAATTTTGGCCACGCCCCCAAAATATGTAATTTTTCACCAGTCCTGACGAGTCTGCCAAATTTGGTGAGTTTTGGGATATGATAAAGCTCCCAAAAGGCCAAACGTATTGTGACGGCGTTACGTCTGATTCGCCACATCGCCACGCCCACATGCTCCACCCAAAACAACCAGTCGTGGAAAGCTTGTTACAGCAACATGTCTTCGGTCACTGGACAGACCGTCACGCTGATTAGGTAACAGGTGTCCGATCGGGATGTTCAATGTACAACTGTACACTTCCTGTTGTGAGGGGGCGTGGCTTAATTATTGTCATGATTTGACCATTCAGTATTGCAGGGGACCGGATGTGGGTCAATCACTGAAGGTTTGATGTATTAGACTGTTTTCGTGTAGGTGCTATTAGTGTTTCGTTTGTGACGGCGTGACGGCTGATTCGCCACATCGCCACGCCCACATGCTCCACCCAAAACGGTCAGTGTTGGAAAGCTTGTTACA
>JBBPBX010042049.1:5111-17842 GCA_038048925.1 Garcialebias charrua | reverse complement strand
CTGGCTAACATCAGTCTGTCAGGAGGTAGTGACAGAGTGAAGAAATATGTTCATAAAAAAAGCTACATACTGCAGCTTTAAAGAATTTTTTTTTTTTAGTTCATTGAATGCGCTCTGTGTCTGGTTGAATTTTCGGGTCCTCCACTTAATGCATTACAGGGAAAGGTTAATATGAGAGTGGTAGAAAGCCTTAAATCTTTATAAATAATAAAATATAATGCTGCTACTTTGCAGGTTTTCACCTATCGCGGAGGTCCAAAAATCTGACACTGGGGAAGTAACCCCCACAATAGTTGAGGATCACTGTATAGAAAAATGGGGACTGTAATAAAAAAACAGAGTAAATGTATAATTTCTGCCACTGGTTTTAAACTGCAATCACATAGAAAGAATAATTATTGCACAATGTTCTTTACAAGAGTTATGTACGGTAGAACCTTTGTTATTAATCTTAAGAGACCCAATATATGCAGAAATACTATACCGTTTACTCCTCTATGAGTTCTTCTCTGAGCAAATGTGGGTCTGGTCTTTGTCAGCTGTCAGCGATCCCCAAGCAAACCCGACCTGAGCTGTGCCATCCGCTCCCTGACCATAAGTGGGATGTGTTTATAGACCTCTGGAGACCCCGTACTATAGTCTGGCCCGCTGCTACATTTAACAGACTTAATTGTGATTTGTGGAGTTAATGTCTTTGGGGTCAGCTGCATTTTCTTTTATTGACCAGCTTTGGTTGGGGTTAATGTCATTACCCCTTCACTGGAGCAATTTACTAAGGGAACATCAGCCTTACAATTAAGGGTTGCTCCCATCCTAACTTTAGGAGATCCTGTTCAGTGGAAGATGAATGGTACTGATTTTAATTTAATTGCAAAAGAAGGCAAAAAAAAAACTAGACTGTTCATATTAGGTATACAAAAATATTGGCCTAGCCCCTATATCCACATCTGTGGCTTGTTTTGTTGTGTAGTCTTTGCCAAATACAAAGAACAATGGACTTACTTTTAGTTGAAGGTTACCTAATAGCTTAATAAAAATGACTTATTTCTCCTGATTCTCACAAAATTTTCAAATGATGACTCTATTAAAAACTTGCTGTCATGTTTGTTTCCCATCTATCACTATCACACCCATCCTCCCTACATCCTCTCTTTTTTCAGAACAGAGAATTCTTTGTTTTTCCTGATTCTTGTTTGGACCAAATTCCTATTTCCAAAGTTTGGAGGTCACAACAACTTCTATTTAAATAGCCTTTTGGCCATCTACTGTAGCTAATTACAAGAATTTATAGAGTGTATCGTTGAGAGCTAAAGGACCAGGGGATTTTTCCCTGGCACCCTGCTGCAGGTGTTACAACCCTCCTCTCTTCCTTTCCCATTTCTGTTGTAGCTTCTGATGAACAACAGCTGGAGAAACTTTACATGTTCTTCACTTTTTGGCTGGAAAATGAGGTTCTGTCAGTGGAACATAACGTTGGCAACTCTCCTTTCTTCCTCCTCTTGTTGCCACTTACTTCCTAGTCCGGAAAGTCCTACACGTAAAGCTTTCATAATTACATTGATCTTAAGGGGGCCCTTTACGACCTGCTGACGCATTCAATCATGGGCCAGCATGGCTCTTGTGAGGGGGCTCCTGTGTTTTGCATACCCCAAGTTCATGTCCAACCCTTAGCCCGTCTCGTGTTTCTGGTAATTGGGAGTTTTCACAAGGTCTTAAGGAGCTAAACACTAAAGGATGGAGAACAAAGCAAACAAAGGGGGTGGGGGGGAACTGCGTGGACAGCAATAGAAAGGGGTTCTTGCTCAGTCAAGAGGGAAACTGTCAAAACTTCAGAAGCATGTTCTATAAGAACCAGATGTTGTAGCCCCTCAGCATCCACCCAACCCCATCATTCTCATGACTGTTGTACATAACACTGGATTCACTGCATCACACCTCACTTGGACTTTACCTTTCTTTGTACCACCACGTTCTGTGTTTCTGCTTTTTGTTTAGCTAAACATAGGAAGTACAGTATATATAAGGCTCTGCCTCATCCAGCAAAATATTAGTGTTGTTGTCTCCCCACACCCGCCTCGCCTCTTTGAATTTCCACCAGATCATGTCTTTGGTATGGTTTGAGTGAACACAACAGCAGGTCAAAGCTAATGAGCTCGCTGTGAGCAAAGCTATGTGTAGGCATTCACTCCGGCCAGTGCCAAATGCCAAATGCTTGAATACCTAGATGTGGGGGGTGAAGAACGCAAAGTTCCTGTCAGAGCCTTTTTTTGGTGTTTGTGTGTGTGTGTGTGTGTGTGTGTGTGGGGGGGGGATTCGTTGAATAAATTCCAGAAAAAGTCAAATTAAAAATAATTTCTACCCAAACTCTGAAATAGTCTTAAAATAGCCATAGCTTCCATGCCTCTCTTGTAAATGATTCCTCAAGGCTCAATGAGACTAACCTGTATAAATAAAGGTTGAATGAAAAAATTGTGCTGGAATTGATATGAAGTGCAATTAAATTTTAGATCTTGATCACCTTCCTTGCTTCATTTTTTTCAGTTTCTCCTTCCTCCTCATCTGTTCCCTATACGTGACCTCTGACTTGTGGGGTCAGCTTTGTGTTCCTCCAGGATGACCTTTGGTAATGAGAAGGTAGGTTGACGGGTGACCTGGAAGCATGTTGTTCCCAATTCTTGGTTGTACGTGAAGGCTCACGAGAACAGCTGCAGAGCTGTTCCATTTTTGAGTGGTATCAGTTTTTTACTACTTCTTAATCCACTTAAGATTTTCGGTGGTACAGTATACAGTATTATTGCATGCGTAGAAAGGCTTGTGATGATTTAGAATTACATGCAGTTTAGGGTGTTTTAAAGGTTTTAGTCAAAATTTAATCAGGTGTTTTTTGGTCATGACCTCTTCATTATTAATTAGTTAATCAGTTGTGGAAATATGTAAAACAAACAAAAAAATTGCAATAAGCTAGATTTTTAAGTGTACCCATCATTGGCATCAGAAGCATTTGTAAAGTGGGGGTCCACACTAGTGAGGCGGTCTAGGGGTCCTCCCCCAGAACATTTTAAATAAAGTACATGCCATTTCCTTCATTCTGGTGTATTTTTACATGTGTTTATCATTCAGGTTCAGATATTTTTTATTTTTGTTCATGTGGTGCGAATGAAATTATGTACACAGGGTCCCAGTTACATCCAACAATAAAATGTAAAAGAAAAACACTAATAAGATCTAAGATATGAACTAAGAAAAACATCAACTAAATATACGCTAAGAACTAGTAGCATAAAAACAATACGCTGAACAGCAGCACGAACATGAGTCTGTGTGAGCAGATGAGTACAAATGAACACAGCAGCATGAAACAGATCAGCAACCACGTGATGTGATTTTTCTAAAGACACGGTCCTTAGCAGCTAACAAGATGGCTAACGCTTTAGCCATCTTGTTCCACAGCTGAGACTGGGACCGCGTCTTACCCCCAATTTACACTACATGCGTTCCGGCTCCGGTCCGCTCCGGTCCGACCTCCGCAGCAAATACGCACCCATTATAATCAATGAGAGAGTTTACACTGGCTCCGCACGGTGGTGGCGAGCAGCGGCGAGCGGACGGCAGTCCATCAAAATAGGATCCCATCCTATTTCTGCCGGACGCCGGAGCTGTGCCGGAGTCAACTTTCAAAGATTACGTCGCACCAACAGGAAAAGGAATGAGCACAACATCCGTATTTACAAAATAAAATCACCACGGGCGGACTTTTATCCTAGCTCTATACGGATTTATTTGTACAAAAATGCTGTCAAACTATCATTTATGACTACACCTACAAACGCAATACAAGAAATAAATAAATAAATAAAGTATTTTATTCTGAAATGTAATAGATCACATCCTGTCGCTCAAACCATGTCCTGTCGCTCATATCTCAATGCAAAAAACAATCAAACAGCGAGGCAGTCTCTACTGTTGTTCTCCTTCTTCCACCGAATGAATTGTTTTGTTCTGACTTCATTATTTATCACTTGATTTATCGCGCGATCTCGCAATTCCCGCGCATGCGTCTCGGAGCAGCGCATCCAGGAGGACCGGAGCTGAGCGGAGGTAGTGTAAACTGGACTTTGAGACGCTCAGCTGCGACCTGCGGAGCGGGGCGGGGCGGAGCCTGAACGCATGTAGTGTAAATTCCGGGTAAGGGATATGATAAGCTGCTGATTTATTAATGTTGCCACCTCTCTCTGTTTGTCTCATAAGGTACGGCTAAATTAATTCTAACCCTTGGTTTGTTTCAGTGAAGGAGGCTGAAGTCTGTTAGATCTGCAGCTTTACAAACACTAACTTATGCCTGGTACCCACTGCCCCGTTGTCGGGCGGCTGAAGCGGCCGGTTTACATTCAAAGTCTATGAGGAGACGCGTGGAGTCACGGCGAACAGGGAAGCGGCGCGATTCAAGTGATCGAAGCGGCGCGGGGGCAGCTTGCACACGCACGCGCGCGTCGGCGTCGAACTGCCAACGCCATAAAATTCGATCTTTGGAGGCTCGACGCGTTTAGCAAACAGTCGGGAGAGCCTCTGCTATCTGATTACACAACCACAACGGGACTTTTTTTGGACTTTTTAAACTTACCGGATCGAGCCTCCATGAACTGGAACCAAACTCCGGTAAGAAACGTGACATTTTTACAGTTGCTGCTGACAGGCTGCTGTTCTCTCCAGTGTAGATCACCCCAAACATAAAAAAAAACGTTTTATCTCATCAAAGACCGTCGGAGGTGCAGTTAACACAACAACTGAACCCGGAAAACGAGCTACACCCCCTCCCTCTGCTACCCCCTAGTGTACGTCATCAGACGGTCTTCAGTGGTTTGGTGGGACCCTGACAAGCGGCCAAAAGGGGACGGCAGGCGCGTTTCGAGTTGTGCAGTGGGTACCAGGCATTATAGGCGGTGCAGCTGAATGGGCTGTACTTGTAAAGCACCTTTTTATCTTATCAAGACACTCAAAGCTCTTTACAACACAATCTGTGCCTTCATTTACCCATTCATACACTCTACTAGATCTCTTAAAGAATAATCAGAGCTTTAGGTCACATGCATACACTGATGAGACGCACATCGGAGGCAATGAGGGGTTCAATGTCTTGCCCAGGAACACTTCAGCATGTGACTGCTGGTGGAATCGAACCCACAACTCTCCCATTGGAGGACACTGCTCTAGCCTCTCAACCACAGCTGCCCCCAGCTGAAGAGGATTATTATTTAATATATGTAAATGGATATCTAAAAAATAAATTATTTAATATAAATAATTTTTTTTAGACATTTAGTTTGTACAGTTACAGTTGACTCAAAGTCAAAGTCAACATTATTGTCAGAACTGCAATATGTACAGGACATACACAGGACCGAAATTGCGTTTCTCTCAGTCCCTCGGTGCAACAGTAACCATCTAAACACTAAACACTAAAACATTTAATAAACATAAGCATAAAATAGTAAAAGTGTAACACTGTCCTGAGTTTTTTCATAATAGTATAAAAGTATGAAAATTTACACCAACACTGAAACACCAAACACCCCTAAAACACCAAACACCCAATGAACATAAGCATAAAATGAAATAATAAAAGTGTAATACTGTCCTGAGTTTTTGCATAGTAGTATGAAAAGTATAAAAACGTAAATCTATAAAATAAACTGAAGTTTCTAGCGTTGACATTTGCAAAGAGTGGCACAATGCTCCTGTGTGACAATTGGGACAAAGCTTTGACTCAGAAATATATTTTCGTTAGCACAAGCACAAACCGTACTTATATATGTAAATAAATGTCTAAAAAGCAAACTTTAATTGTAAAAAAAAATTGACATTTATTTTGTACAGTTACAGCTGTTGTTAATACGCCTATGTGACAACTTGGACAAATCTTTCACTCAGAATATTTTTGTTATTTATGGTGGGGGGGGGGGATCAAGATATATATTGTATATTGCGATTTATTTTTAAAATATCGAGATATTAATTTTTGCCCATATTGCCCAGCCCTAGCTATGACCTAAACAGCGCGAGCATTGGTAAAGCAGCAAGAGAGCTGTGTGGTCGTCACAACCCGCGTTTTTTCTTACTTCAGTCCTCTTCTCTTCTTAAACAGTACGTGTCGCTACAGAGCAATACAGCAGGGTCGGCAGCAGAAGAAGCGTTTTATAGGCAATACACTTGCTCTACACAAACGTAACTAGTTTAAAGCTTATCTAAAAAGTTAAGTCTGGTCCTCTGGACATTTAAAAAAACAAAACAAAAAAAATTGTGGAAACATTTCGTCTTTCATCCGAAAGACTTCTTCAGTCTTAGGAGCTGTATTCAGCTCAGTCTTATAAATAGCACCTTATCATAAGCCCCTTTCATAAATCAGATCTGCGCTATTCCCGCACAGACCAGTCCGGCTTTAACCCTCCTCAGGTCATTCATAAGACAACAGGTGAAGGCGGACAGGTCCCGCTCTCAAAAACGTGTTCAGAAATGAAGCCGGAACGCGGGTCCAAAAGAGGCGGAGCTGAGTTGAACTGGACCGCGACGTATTTATTGTGGGACAGATCAGACGTGTACAAGTTGTCGTGTCATTTTTAATTTTTCCTCTGTAATAAATGCACAACTCCCTGACGTCTCCCTCCCTCCCCCTGTGCGCGCGCGCTGGAGGGAGCGGATGTCACTCGCAGCGGACACACACACACACACTGCGCGTGCGCGCACACACACACACACATAGCGGAGCTGTGTCCCTCGATCAGCGCGCGCACACACACACACATACACACACACACAGCGGACTGTGTAAACGTTTTCAAGACCCCAAATAGAACCTAATCCAACACACACACACACACACACACACACACACACGCACGCTGGAGAGAGAGATGGGGAAAAAAGCGAAACTAGCTTATACAGTCGTTTCGTGTCATTTTAAATATTGCCTTGTTAATAAATCTGCTGTTGATTAATCCTGCGGTCGCACACAGATGTCATCTGTATTCTGAGCGCGGATCGCGCGTCTTGCATTCAGAAGTGGCTCTGCCTGGCTCGGATCCGGGTTTAACACTACCTCTGCTCGATTATCAGGGGCGGATCA
Organism: Garcialebias charrua; assembly: GCA_038048925.1. Classification (NCBI taxonomy): domain Eukaryota; kingdom Metazoa; phylum Chordata; class Actinopteri; order Cyprinodontiformes; family Rivulidae; genus Garcialebias; species Garcialebias charrua. The sequence continues at coordinate 10,722 of JBBPBX010042049.1, read as the reverse complement.
GAGGCGAGTCAAATCAACTCGCCAATCCACGTTTTTTTTAACGAATGCTCGTTGGAGAACTGAACACGCATCAAACCCGGACTGAACCGTCTTATGAAAGGGGCTATAGTGGATCAACCAGTTTATTGCTGACAGCCAAAACCAGCTGTTCACATGATTAAGGATGACATCAGCCTAACAATGGATCATCAGTACCCTGATGGTTGCTTGCTAGTGGTGTAACCGTACACTTGGGTGTACAGAACAATTTTAGTAAGGCACGTTCGGTTCGGTCCACGTGCGTACCATTTCTGTCATTTTTTCACTCATTAAATTTTATTAACGAGAGATTATCCACCACAGAACTAAAATTCCTAAGTGTTTTTTTGCATGGCGCTATTATCTTGCAGCAAATAGCATTAGCAGCCTATCATCTCGTTGCTGTCATAGATATAAACAATTTCAATGTAAACGTATTTATGTCTGTGGTTGCAATCTCCTGTTTGGGAACATTATGACTTTCTTGTTAAAAGACAAGTGAACAAATCCAAAGCTGTTTGTCGATGTTGTTTCACGAAGATTGGATCTGCCGCAGGCAACACGTCTAATTTGTTAACGAGCTTGAAACGACATAATCCGAACGTGAATGTCTCTTCTACAAGCAAGAAAAGCAGCTTGTTGCAAAGACAGATAACAGCAGCATTTAAACAACCTTCATCAGGTAACTCAGAGCAGTCCAGAGTAATAACACAAACTATAGGAATTTTTAAAGCTCTGGATCTACATCAGAATGTAGTTGATGCACCGGCCTTAAAGTTCTTGAGCCCCGTTACGACATCCATCATGTCAACACTTCAGCCAAAATGTTCAGTACTTTATGAAAAAGCTAAAACTTATATTGTCAACAAGCCCTGGAACAGATTAAAGCCCTGCCATGATGATGATGATAATGATGACCGAGAGATTCAACCATCTCATAACAACCGTTCAAGAAGAGGTATTGTTCGTTTATTATTATTATCTAATTAACTTTTTTAAATTTAAAGTTATAATCTTATTAACTCAGTTTTTTTACACCTCTTTGTGTTTTATTTCCAGTCTGGGACAGAGACAGCAGCTGAGTCTTCTTCCTGTTCTGGGAAATCCACCAGAGATCACCTGCAGCTAAGAAGTCTGTGAGGACTGAACTCTGAACTTTTCCAGGGACACGTGGGAGCAGGTCCAAGAAGATGTTGTGAGGAATGAGGCCAAATACAGCTACACTGCAAAATTAGCAAAGCTCTACCTCTTTATTCCTGCTACCTGTTGGTAGTGAGTGGTTTTCTCCACCACTAGAGATAGTAACTGCAACTAAATCTGTGCTTTTGGCAGAAAATGTGGACAAATTGGTATTTTTGGACAAAAACTTAAAACTTGATTAGTTAGACTGTAAACGGTCTGTTGCCGCTTATTGTTCTGGTTCTGACTTTTATTGTATTTATTAAGATTTTTACGATTGCTAGTATAGTTTATTTATTGTAAAGCGTGCCGTTTATTTAAAATATCATCCAAATGTGTCGCTTTTATTTATTTTTATACCCACGTATTGTTTACTTGGCATATTTTCAAAATAAACGTTTTGTAAGTCTTCATTTTGTCTTTTTTTTTTGTACTGAAAATTAACCGAACCGAGTTCTCCTTGAAACTGAACCGAACCGAAATGGGATTTTAACGTACCGTTACACCCCTATTGCTTGCTATTCACAAGGGGCCGAGTGATACTAGCAATAACAGCATTGTAAGAGCGGGACAGTTGAACGCGGAGGCCTCCGCCCCGTTGATGTTTAGTTTCCCCGATGATCACAGCCCTCCTGACACTGAACAGCATACACAACATTACTCTGTTTGTGCCGGGGACTGGATCTTTGGGATGAACCAGTCTTTGCCATAATGTATTTTGGGGTTTAAAAGCCACTGGGACGTTATGTTTAGAAAATAAACGTCTCAATTTCTCTGAAACTCCCGCAACATACGGAATGACCACTGGTCTGGGTCTGGGTTCCTTCTTTTCACCTGATGGCTGGCTGGAGTCCTGTTTGGGTTTTTTCTCTGCTTTCAGGAAAGCCCAGTTAGGATATCCACATTGCTCTAGAGCCTGTCTTGTGTGGGATTTGTCCTTCTGCCTGGCTTCTGAGTTAGTGGGGACGCTGTCTGCTCTGTGGTAAAAAGTCCTGATGACTCCTAACTTTTGCTCCAGAGGGTGATGGGAGTCAAACTGCAAATACTGGTCTGTGTGGGTGGGTTTGCGGTACACCTCTGTTTGCAAATGTCCTCCATCAGAACCTCACAGTCCAAGAATCCAGCCTGCCATCTTTTACATCTTCTCGTGTGAACTTGATATATTTATCCACAGAGTTGATGTGATCAGTGAAATGTTGGACTTCCTGAGATTTAATTTTAACCCAGGTGTCATCAACATACCTGAACCAATGACTTGGTGGTCTCCCTGAAAAGGACGTCAAGGCTCTCTTTTCTACCTCCTCCATGTACAGGTTGGCAACAATAGGAGAAACTGGAGACCCCATAGCACACCCATGTTTCTGCCTATAATATTGCTCCCCATATGTGAAGTAGGTTGACTGCAGGCACAGTTTCAAGAGTTGACACAGTTGTTCTGTGGAAAGCGTGGTCCTGCTGTTCAGAGTGGTGTCTGATTTTAACCTTAAACAGACCACCTCTACTGCCTCATCAACAGGAATGCACGTAAAGAGTGATGTGACATCAAAAGAGACCATTGTTTCATCAGTCTCCATGATGACATCCCTCACCTTATCCACAAAGTCCATGGTATTCTGTATGTGGTGTTCTGAGCTGCCAACTAAAGGGATGAGTACAGATGCCAGATATTTGGAAACATTGTAAGTGACTGAGTTAATCATGCTAACATTTGTTCTTAAAGGTACACCTTGCTTGTGAATTTTATGTAACCCATACAGACTCGGTGTGGCCTCCCTTGGGTATAGTCTTAGGTACAGAATACGGTCAATAGCCTTGTCCTGCTCCAAATGTTTCAGGCAATCTATCAACTTCTTCTTGTAACCACTTCCTGGATCTCTTTTCAGCGGCTCATAAGTGGTTAAGTCACTAAGGAGTGTTATAACTTTCTCATGATAGTCTTTCTGGTTCAAAATCACTGTGCACCTTCCTTTGTCTGCTGGAAGGATGATGATGTTTTTGTCCTTGCTAAAAGTGGTGAGTGCATCCCTCTCCTCTCTACTGATGTTGGAAGGTGGTGTTTGGTATTGCTGAGGCAGGCTGAAACTTTGACTCTGAGTTGTTCTGCTTCAAACTCTTTAATTTTGTTGTTGTGGATGGCTGACTCAGTGGCTGTGATCATCTCCACCGAGGAATGCTACTTGGCGCAACAGCAAAGTTCAGGCCCCTGGCAAGAATCTCTGTCTCCGGCTGGGTGAGCTGTCTGTCAGATAAATTTCACCCACTTTTCTGTCTCCCTGGCATGTAACTGTGTACCGGAGTGTTGTTTTCCACTGAGTGTGTGGTTATTGGAATTGTGATGGTTTTGACGAGTTATTAGTAAGTTAAACTTGTTTTGTTGTCGAGTCTTGGACTTGACATGCTGTGCTAAGCATGCCTGATCTGTACAGTGAGTCTATCAATTGCTGAAGTGTGGTCTGATCTAGGCACGTTGTTTGTTTTTGTGTAATGTGCTCTTCTTTGGCCTTCAAGGTATCAATGGTAATGGAGGACATTTGCAAACTGAGGCGTACCGCAAACCCACCCACACAGACCTGTATTTGCAGTTTGACTCACAAACACTTCAGTGAGTCTGTGATTTTTGGAAGCTCATCAGATTTAAGGTTATTCAGAATAAACATTGCTGATATTTTGTATGCTGATCACTCACTTCATTATGTTGATGACTCACTGTTATTAAGACAGTTCAACATCCCTATCAGTGATAGTGAATTGTTTCACCCTTGTGGATCCAGGAGGACAGGTGTTGGTGGGTTTCCTCCCTAACAAGAAAGTTTTCTTATGTTTAGACAAGTTGTTTCTACAGTTTGGGATGTGGTTAAAACTGTGATTTTAATCTCTCCCTAATCACAAGCTCATTTCTCTTGTTTAGACACTCTGGCCTGTTTTGAATTGCTATTGCCTTTTCTGACTCTCTCCCAACATAGTTACTTTCATCGTTGGAGATCTTCCATGTTGATATCCACATGTAATTTACAGGCCTTATCTATTTTTTTCTTCCCTTTTAAAACCTGTCTGACCCTGTTGCAATTTACATATCTGGTTTGGAATCAAACAGCTGAAAAAAGACACAAGTGGAGAGGAAAGTGAGAAAGGGCTTTTTGGATGGCTTCCATGTGTTACAAAGATTACTAATCTCCTGTCGTAGCAGGCTCAGCTTCTCTTTTCTTTGTTTTCTTAAAAATGCTCCAGTTAAAGGTGGTTTTTATGGTTCTTATTCACTACACCATGTCTCTCTTTTATGCTTGTTCAGTCTTATACCGGGGAACACTCAGGCATATGGCATTCTCTGTTCAAGACTGCTCTGAAAACACATCTCTTTAGACTAACATCATTAACTTTACTAAATGTATTTCTATTATTTTGCATTTTATAATCTTTATGTATTTTATATTTCAATTTGTTGCTGATAATGTTTGCTCTGTATTACATTGTATTGGTTTGTTAAGTGTCCTTGGGTGTCCTGAAAGGCGCTTTTAAATAAAATGATTATTATTATTATTATTATTATTATATGGTGCCACAACAATCCTCAGTACTGGCCACGATTTCCAAACACTGCTTTAGTTTGTGTTGATTCCTTTATTCACGTATTAAATGGTTTTCTTTGTAAACCGCAAGTCTTATTAAACAATTATTGTTTTCTCCAGTATGAGCTACAGTTATCTGCTACTACCGGTACTTGTTTTTGTCTTGTGATCTGGTGTTACTCATTACTGTTCCCAGTCAGGAAAAGAAGTGGGGGCATGGAAATAATCTCCATCCATCCATCCATCCATCCGTCCATGTGTCTTGTGAGCTGGATAACTTGAAAAATAAGCCCTGTGCTGACTTCTATTTTGGTGTGTGGCTACATTTAGTTGTAAGAAAGGTGACTATAAAAAATTGATATTTCACATTGAATCCAAGATGGCTATGACCTTATATGTAAATCATAGTTTTATGGGGCGGCTGTGGCTGAGTGGCTAAAGCAGTTTTCCTCCAATGCAAGAGTTGAGGGTTCATATCCACCAGCAGTCACATACCGAAGTGTCCCTGGGCAAGACACTGAACCCCTTGTTGCCTCCTATGTGTGTCCCATTAGTGTATGAATAAAGCTCTGATTAGTCTCTTTAGAATGATTTGTTCAATTAGCTTTGTAGCGATCAAGTAGAGTGCTGTATGAATGGGTAAATGAGGCACAGATTGTAGTGTAAAGAGCTTTGAGTATCTTGATCAGATAGAAAGGCGCTATTTAAGTACGGTCCATTTACCATGTTGCTTAAAAGTATAGTTTCCTCAAATAATCGGGGTGGCCACCCACTGGCTCCACCTTTGCACCTGGTGGTGGATAAAATGGCTCCCTCCAAGATTCATCCCTCTGCTCTGCCTGGACAAG
>JBBPBX010042048.1:12756-28573 GCA_038048925.1 Garcialebias charrua | reverse complement strand
CCCTAGATTTTACATTACTAAAAATATGTACATGTATACTGTACTTTTATATTGGCCATCACAATCATATATCCATATGATTGAGCTGGCAAAAGATTACTCTATTGTGGCCAAGGCCACCACTAGCGAATGCATCCATCCATCCATCCATCCATCCATCCATCCATTAGCTTTACCTGCTTCATCCTTTTCGGGTCATGGGGGTCACTGGTGCCCATGTCCAGCTATCACTGTGTGAGATGCGAGGGACACCCTGGACAGGTCTCCAGTCCATCACAGAGACAAAGGGGAAAAAACAGACAAAACCATTCACTCTCTCACTCACACCTAGAGACAATTTATAGTTACCAATCAGCCTAACATGCATGTTTTGGTCTGTGGGAGGAAGCTAGAGTACAGTATCCGGAAAAAACCCACACATGCACGGAGAGAACATGCAAACTCCACCCAGAAAGGCCCCTGGCTGGGATCCACTCGTGTATCTTGTGCCAAAAACATTAAGGCTTACTTGCATTCCCTGTTCAATTCCAGGCCAGAAAAACTCTCATCTCAAAAACTACCGGGTATAAACATTCATTATTCATTAACCCTCAGCACTGGCTCTCCTCAAGGATGTGTGCTGAGCCCTCTTCTGTTCACTCTGCTCACATATGATTGTACAGCCACACATCCAGGCTGTCATATTGTTAAGTTTGCAGATGATACAGCGGTGGTGGGATGCATCACAAACAATGATGAGTCCAGCTACAGACAGGAGGTGGAACACCTGGAGAGCTGGTGCAAAGAGAATAATCTTCACATGAATGTGAAGAAGACAAAGGAGATGATTGTGGACTTCAGAAGGAACAAACACACCCATGCCCCACTGAACATAAGTGGATCTGCAGTGGAAGTGGTCTCCAGCTACAAATACTTGGGTGTACACATGAATGATAACCTCAGCTGGAGCAACAACACCACCAGCCTGATCAAGAAAGGTCATCAGAGACTCTACTTCCTCAGACGGCTGAGACGAGCTGGTCTGAGCAGCCCAGTCCTCACCTCCTTCTACAGGTGTGCAGTGGAGAGCATCCTGTGCTCCAGCATCAACGTGTGGCATGGAGGCTGCACAGTTGCAGAGAGGAAAGCTCTACAGAGAGTGGTGAAGGCTGCACAGAAGTCTGTTGGAGTCAGTCTCCCCACCATCACAGACATTTACACCTCCAGATGCAGGAAAAGAGCCACCTGCATCATGAAAGACCTCACTCACCCAGCACACTCACTCTTTGCCCCACTCCCCTCAGGACGGAGGTTGAGGAGCATCAAATGTAGAACCACTAGACTGAGGAACAGCTTCTACCCTGAGGCTGTTAGACTCATGAATAAATAATCAATACGAATAAACACTGCAAAATATCACATCATGCTGATGCTGATCTGTTTTCTTGTTGCTGTGTTCATTTGTGACCATCTGCTCATACAGACTCATGTTCGTGCTGCTGTTTATAATGATGTTTTTCTATTACATTAGGGCTTAGTGTATTACTAGTTGATGTTTTTTCTTAGTTAATCCTAGATGTTATTACTGTTTTTCTCTTGCATTTGTTGTTGGATGTAACTGGGACCCTGTGTACATAATCTCGTTTCATCACATGTACAACATGTGGTGCAATAAAGACTCTCTGACTCTGACTCTCTGACTGACTCTTATTCAAATCCTTCAGCAACGGGGGACAATGGCACACCACTTGTTTTTTGTTATTTGTGACATTTGTCCAATTTAACTGTGATTAATTTCCAGTTTCCTCTACATACAATCAACAAATGTTTATTTTTTATATATCTCTGATAAATATTATAAGAAATGTTACATTTATTAATATATATTTGTTGTTTTTGTTAATTTTCTTCAAGATTGTGAAGTCGTTCGTTTCTCCTTTTGGGGGGATTTGTAGTCACTGAACTGTGAACCTTTGCACCCATGATAAAGGGCAGGTGGAACAGGTCTAACCAGACATTTAAATAAATAAAAAGCTGGATTCTGAGTAGTTTTCGTTTCTGCATTAATCATATCAGCATCAGCTAACAAAAGTAGTAGCAAAGGTCAGAACTGGAGTAACAACAATCTGCAGGTTATCTCAGACTGACATGAGATTATAAAAATAATTTAAAAAAAGTCTACTTTAGACCTGTGCCCGCCTGTGACTGTAGCTGCAAACCAGATCAAACTTAAGGGATACTTCACATAATCCTCTGCTTTTATCTTTTCACCAAAGCTGTTAATTCAAGCGAAGAATCTCCTTTACCTCTCAGCTTAGTTTGCTCAAGCAAAAAATGTTTACCTAACAGGAGAAACCAACTACCGTACAAGGATGCCTTCCCATAAAAATTCAGCAGAACAGCGCAATAACCTCCTGGTTTTATAAAGTGTGAGTGCAATGTATTGCTGCTGTAAAGATAAGTTGATTTGGTTTATCATGAGGTTAACAGACTGATGTCTGTAGTTGGTGGCCCTGCATGACAAACAGGAAAAACAAAACCAGCCTAGCTCAACACACCAGACTATTCAACCAACATATTTCTCAAAAACGTGGATCAACTGCAAAAAATACAAAATACATACTGTATTTAGTTTGGGTATCAAGAAAGTATATTTAAAAAAACGTCAGGTGAGCAAAACATCCGAGTTCCTTAGAATCGAGCTCGTCCATCATCAGGTTGTTGCTGCCAACTGCCTCGCTGCAAATGAAGTGTTTCATTCCTTAAAGTTTTACACAAGTTTTCATTTGAACAGAGGAATTCGATGACTTAGCAATTTATACATAGGTGTGTTTGTCTTAACTAACTTCTTGTTGTGACTTTGCAAATGTGTTTGTCTGATGCAAAATATTAATAATACTGTATTCTTTTCTGATGGAATAATTGCTACTTGCTCTAAAAGGGTCTTTCGGAAAATGAAACCACATTAATGATGTGTACCTAGGGGGAACAAGCAAGTGTATCTCTTGTGCCGGTCCCAAGTCTGAGTAAATTGTGAGGGTTGTGTCAGGAAGGGCATCCAACGTAAAACACTTTAACCAAAACCATAGTGTGAGTTCATCTAAGGCTTCTAAGCGATACCGTACTGGACCGGTCAAGGCCCAGGTAAACAACGACTGCCACCGGGGCTGTTGACAAACAGGGTACTTGCGGAAATTGTGCTACAGTTAGTCAAAGACTGAATGGTTATTGTTATTGAACCATTTACTGTACATATGTACAGTATATGTAATTTGTCATTTCCAACAGGAGTGTTTCCTAACAGAATGAAAATAGAAAAAGTAGTTCCTCTATTTAAAAATGGTAATACATGTGTATTCAATAACTATAGACCTATATCCTTGTTGCCACAATTTTCAAAAATTCTAGAAAAATTATTCTTGACCAGACTTGACCAATTTTTGGATAAAAAATAATGTTCTAAGTAACAGTCAATATGGATTTAGATCAAACAATTCAACATCCATAGCTCTTATGGAGTTGATGGAACAAGTTACCATAGCTGTGGATCAGAAACAACATTGCATAATATTTGTTGAGCTAAAAAAGACATTTGACACCATTGACCATTTCATTTTACTTGATAAATTTAAAAAAAATATGGTATTAGAGGACCTGCATTGCAGTAGATATTTAGTTATCTGAAAGACAGAAAGCAGTTTCAAATAGACGATGTAAGATCTAATTTAAACAATGTTTCATTTGGAGTACCACAAGGCTCAGTACTTGGACCTAAGTTATTTATTTTATATGTGAATGATGGTGTCCGATGTCCTTAAATGTGTTATTTTTGCTGATGACACTACTTTCGTTTGTATGGGCAAAGACTTGGAAGAAATGTTTGAGTTGATAAATATTGAATTTGTTAAAATACAATATTGGTTTAAATTAAATAAGTTATCATTGAACCTGGAAAAAACAAATTATATGATATTTAGTAAGAAAAAGTTAACTGTTGATGTTCCTTTTAAGATTGCTGGTTCTGGTAAGGGAGGTGAAGTTTTTGGGTGTAATTATTGATGATAGGTTGTCTTGGAAACAACACATGCATTTTGTAAAAACTACAATATCTAGGTCTATTGCAGTGCTGTATAGAGTTAAAGATCTATTAAATGATAAAGCAATGTATTTGTTGTACAACACAATTATAATCCCGCATTTAATTTACTGTGTTGAGGTTTGGGGTACAGCGTGTAAAACTGTAACTAAGCCTATTTTTATTTTACAGAAAAGAGCTATAAGGATTATCACTAGAAAACATTATTTCCATACATCAAATGTTTTGTTTTGCAAATTGAAATTACTGAAATTTTATGATTTAGTTGACTATAATATTCTTTTAACATTGTACAAAGCTCAGAACTTCACATTGCTCTCAAATATCCAAAGGTTTTTTGTAAAAAGAAAATGTACTTACAATCTTAAGGGTACAGATATTTTTGTTATGCCACAGCGTAGAACTAGTTTGAAGAGTTGGTCTACTTTAATATATGGAATAGGCCTGTGGAACGGTTTAGAAAATGATATTAAAGTTGCAAAATCAATTCATGCACGAAAATGTTCGTATTTTTATCCTAAATTTCTCCTACTTTTGTTCGTACGAAGCGTTCGTACGAACATGCCACGTCAGATCCAACAAAGTCTTCTATCCACAGGAAAAGCGTGTAAACGGGCTGCTTAAAGTTGATGGATCCCACCTGTTCTACTCACCTGCGCGTGCTCGCGGGAAGGTAATTTACATAATTTCCACCCCTCAAAACACCATATAAGGCCACGCTTCCTGCCTTCTGACAGCAGGAAGTGTCCATTCATTCAAACTCAAGAAGTAAAAGGAGGAACTTCACGCGTTCGGAGATCTGCTCTCAGTCGCGCTGTGGCTACCCCCCACCCCCCGCAAGTGTCGGATGGTCAAATATATCTAATTTTAGTGTATTGTGTTACATTATAGTTTAACTTATTCAGAAGAGCGCACCGCTACCCCCCACCCCCCGCAAGTGTCGGATGTGTTTCTGAACAGAAGCATTTTAAGATGTCTCGAAACTACAGTTAACTTCATATTAATATAGTGCATGTTCTCCCGTGGGTCGTACAGTATCAGGAATCAAGAATAAATGGTTTGATCTGAAAATGGCTTCAAAACAACATCTCGCCGCAGCACGGACAGGAGGTGGTCAGGAGGTGGTCAATCCTTGACCGCCTCCTGACAACATGACAGGAGGTGGTGGCAGCCAAGGTGCGCAAGACGCGTGCCAACATGACAGGAGGTGGTCGACATGAGTGGTGCGGCCGCGCGTGGCGTGGCGCGTGGCGTTGCGCACGGTGGTCGACATGAGTGGCGCGGCCGCGCGGGGGGGGCGCGTGGGGCGCGTGGCGTGGCGCACGGTGGTCGACATGAGTGGCGCGGGGGGGGGTTGAAGCCGCTTCTTTTAATTTAACAAATTTGTGTCGTTGCATTTAATTCTTTTTAAACTCAGAATATTTTCTGAGTAACAAAATATGAAGTTATTAGTGAAGGAAGTCCGTCTGGATAACAGCGGACCGACTCCTCCTAAATTATACGACAGGTCCGGACCACTCGTAAATTTTGTTCGTATCTGAAAAAAATCCTAGGATACGAAAACATTGTTGAATGCCACAAATGATCCTAAATCACTGGTACGCACAGTTTAAGAACAAATCCGTGCGTACGAACGGTTCGTGCATGAGGGCCATGTCTTTGTTTAAGAAAATGTCTTTGTTTAAGAAAATGATTAAAATTAGGTTTCTGGAAAAATACATATAAATTAGTTTGTATCAAAAATGTATGTATGGTAAAGTATGATGAGTTATTTATTGTGTAATGTTTTTTGTGGATTACTGTTGTTTGAATTAATTGTTTTGAATTAATTTAGTTAAAAAAGGGGCAGACATAATAAGATTTTATCATCTTCTGCTTCCTTTCATTTCATGTAATGTTTGGTTTTTTACTTACGTGGTGTTGTAAATAATTTTTTTGCGTTCTTTTAAATTTGAAAAGAATAAATAAAAAATAAAAAAAGACCACGAGGAGGGAAACATGTCAGGAGACCGAGGGAGAAGAGGAAAGTCAAGAATGTTGGACCGAGGGTGGCAACTCTAAATGTGGAGACATTGACATGCAAAGGTAGAGAGCTGGCTGACATGATGCAGAGAAGAAAGGTAGATGTTTTATGTGTCCAAGAGACCAAGTGGAAGGGCAGCAAGGCTCGCAGCATTGGAGCAGGGTTCAAACTTTACCATGGTGTGGATAGAGTATGTGTGTGAATGAGAGGGAGGCCGGTGGAACAGTGAGGCTACAAGGAGCAGAGGTCACAAAGTGCAGGACTTGAAGAGATTGGGGTCCACTATCCAGGAAAATGGGGAGTGTGATAAAGAGGTGAAAAGGAGAGTCCAGGCAGGATGGAGCAGATGGAGACAAGTTTCAGGAGTGATTTGTGACAAAAGGGCATCAAAGATCAAAGGAAAAGTTTACAAGACAGTGGTGAGACCAGCTATGTTGTATGGTCTGGAGACAGAGACATGGACAAAAAGACAGGAGAAAGAACTGGAAGTGGCAGAAATGAAGATGCTGAGGTTCTCCTTAGGAGTGACAAGGATGGATAAGATCAGGAATGAGATCATCAGAGGTACAGCACATGTTGAACAACTGGGAGATAAAGTTAGGGAGGCCAGACTGAGATGGTTTGGACATGTCCAGAGGAGGGACAGTGGGTGTACTGGGAGAAGGATGTTAGAAATGCAGCTGCCTGGAAAAAGATAAAGAGAAGATATATGAATGCAGTCAGAGAGGACATGAAGGTAGTTGGAGTGAGGACAGAGTGAGATGGAGGAGGATGTCTTGCTGTGGTGACCCTTGATGAGGGAAAAGCTGAAAGTTAAAGATGTGTACCTGTTTTTAAAGGAACTGATGACATTACAAGTCTGATTTTGTGAGCTAACAGTTACTAGCATCCTGTTTTTCCACTGTAGTAGGAAGAGAAAGAGAAAGAAAAGCAGTTTCTGTCCATGACCTCATGCTTCTTGCATAACACCACCACAAAATCACACCTTCATTCATCAGTACGACACATCTTTCAGATCTTTCAAAAACTAAATTGTTTTGTAAATTCTTATTTTTGTGTAATTTTTTGCATGTCTTCCATTGATCTTAAAAACACTTTTAACTAGGGAGAAGTCTAAATTGTCTACTTTTAACTGACATTAACTAATAACTGACAGGTAATTATGACCCCATGTGGTTAATGTGGTTAGATATTTTATTTTAATATTATTTTATCAAAACATTTCATAGACATTGGAAAAGTTGAACTTGACACCAATAAGTCATTCACATATGGACGATTGAACTCTTTCAGGTACATGACTCACATACCAACACTGGGCTGGGTGAAAGCTAAAGAAAGCTCGTCTCCCTGGGGCAGATCACACCCTGTTAAAAAAAAAGTATCATATGCACACTTTAAAAACAGTGTGTAAAACTGTGTAAGTATCTTGTAGAGTAAAAATGTGTTCTGTTGCACAGGACTCGGATGCATCAATACAGTTTTACACAAGAAATGTCTCAGTAGTCATCTACTGTCTGAACTCCAGACAATCCAACATATTAACTGCAAATCAGATGAGCAGGACAACTGTCAAGTTAAAACAAATGACAGATGACATACTGCACCTTAAATATTTCTCAAAAAAGTCATTCTTCGATTACCTGCTTGTCCAGGTTCAAAGCATCTATAAAATATGTGTGGTATGAGGATAATGGACACAGGTGAGCTAGAGGAACCAGCGTCAAACAAAACAGCAGGAAAGAGTAAAATGAGTTCTCTGGAATCCTAAAACACGTTTTTACCTTGTCATTCTGTAAAACCAGAATGTTTGTTAATGACAGGTGACCTGTCCAGGGTGTATCCGTCTCTTATGTAACGCTCACTGGAAATAGGCACCAGGCCCTTTCAATCCTGCACTGTATCAAGTACATTTAAAAAATAAATAAATGATAAAGTTTTTATATATTTTGTCTGATGTTTACCGGATCACACCAGATTTGTTCATTCTTGCATGCTTGATACTGGTAACGACGGTCTCACTTGCTCTGAACATAAAGGCATCGCCACAATGTGTGAACTGGCAGTGTGCCTCACTGCAGTTGAATGATGGGGAAACAGTTTTCCTCTTGTTTTTTGCTGCAACAAGCTGGACTTTGTAGCATGAAGCTGCACTGCTCTAATTATGACCTTTGACCCTTATGCATCTTTCAGACTCACCATGAATCGTGTGCTTTAAAGTTACCTCTGACTTCAATAAAGTCTGATGTTTTTCTATACACATTTCTCGTCAGGGACACAGAGTCAGCTACAGTCTGACAAATGTTTACCTTATTCTTCCTCTGTTTCTAAGAAAGAAAAACAAATCATTAATGAAGTTTGTTTTATCTGATTAACAAGTGTGAACATGAATCATTTTGATTGTGGTTCTTAATCATTATTACAATGTGCATAACAAATCTCTCTGTTCTGTTTTACAGAAAGTGATTATTCCTTCAGAGACACCTGTCATTGAGCAGTCTTTGAGCTGAAGCTGTTTTCTTCAGAGGGGAGTCACAGTGTTCCTTAAGTAGTCTAAACAATATCCTCAGAGCTGTTGTTTTGCACAAAGATCCTTTGTGTAAAAAGCAGTTCGCCTTGGACCCCCGGACTGAGCAGATCGTCTCCGGCTCCGAACTGGAAGATGGTTCGTCTGTGGACCACATCCGAGAGGTCACGCCAAGGTCCACTCGTTCAACTCCTGAGCAGATAAAAATGTCGCTCAGCTACAATTGTTAGAAGTAAATAACTGCAGAAGATGAAGCCTTTTTCCACTGCAAGACTCACGTTCTTGGCTTGAAGTCCAAACGTGCAGAAGGTACTGATGGACGGTGTACCTTCTCATCAGCGGTTGCGGAGCCGTAACGCGTGTGGTGTAATTTTGGCGTTAGACCCATGAAGCTGTCACAGTGAGGGTCAGCTACGTTGGGCAGTTCCCGGTGAGTCCTCCTCATGGTGTGTCTGATCCACTGAGAACCCCAGAAAGACGAGTGACCTGGTGCCTTCAACGCTGACCCGGTAAGGAGCTGAACCTGGTGACATGATGACGCCTTGGTCTGGTTATGCTATTTTAAGCTGATGCAACTTGGTAAAGCATTTCCTGGTTTGCAGTGATGATAAATGACTTTATCTGATCAGATTAAACAACTTCTTTCAACCAAAAATCCAAAGTAACTATTTGTTAAAATAGCCAAACTTTGTCTAAATTCATGCGCGTATAAAACTGAAATAATTTCTGCTCAAAGAGTCAACTTTGCCTTAGACAAGATAATTAAGCCTTGAATGATTCACTGTTATTGTTTGTTTCTTATTGTTGTTGATTTTAGTTTGATTATTTTTGTAATAAAACTACAAAGACAACTTTGGTCTCTTCATTCAGATGAATATTCATGTGTTATGCTATAAAAAAACCTGTAATTAACGGATTCTACTTCAGTGACTGATTCTGATGATTAATAATAATAATAATAATGTCACATTTGTCATCTGTGTATGTTTCCATAAGGGTGAATAAGTTGTTGTTGGTCAGTAAACTGACCAGCTAGTGCCCCACTTTAACGAGAGCTAAATAAATAATCAAATGTAGTGAAGGGATGGAGAAAGTGTCACCCTTCTTTCTCCGTCTCTCTCCTTCATATTGCTACAACTTTAACTGCCTGGACATCAGCAGTCAAAAGATTTAGTGGTTGGTGCATTTCAGTTCTTATATAAACAGAAGAGCATCATCTGCAAAGAGTGTTAGCAGTAAAATGTAAAGAGAGAACATGGCCTCAGTTCAGTTGTTCCAACAATTTAATCACAACAAACAAAGTATGATTACAATTTTACATCAAGCTGAACAGTAAGTAGTAATAATTTTAACTGAGTATTTCATTGGCAACCCTAATTTTTAAACATCGCATTTACAGTACAGTATTTTCTGGGAAATGCATCCATTTCATTGAGTTTGGGAAATGTTAGTGCTCCTTAAAAAGTCATGCGCAATGGATGTAACAGTTTTTATTTTATTTTAGCAGACTGTTTGTGTAAGTTTGCAAAGCTCAAAGCTTATCTTTATGTGGCGTCTGGTTCCTGCAGAGATGAGACAGAAACCTGAGTCGAACTTTTCTGAGGACTGAAGTTATTGTTGTGCTTTTCATACCTTTGGCTGTAAAAACTTAACAACCTAGAGATTTAACAGTAGTGAAGACATTTTCCAGACAGTGTAGGTGCTAACATTTAACACCAATGTTCTTTACAACACATATTTACAACATACTGTATATTTAACATTTTAAGACAGGTGTTTTTTTTGTTTTGTTTTTTTTTAGCTTTTCATAGCCTTAGCTGCAGGAAGCTAATGCTAGAACTTTTATCATGGTGGCATTTGTCCAAGAATAAAATAGATTAATGGTTTAAAAATAAGGGTGTGGCTCAGTAGTTGCCTCTCAGCGAGAAGGGCACCGGTTCAAATCCCAGTCCGGAGGCCTTTCTGGGTGGAGTTTGCATGTTCTGTCCGTGCATTCGTGGGTTTCTCTGGGTACTCTGGTTTCCTCCCACAGACCAAAAACATGTATGTTAGACTGATTGGTAACTCTAAATTGTCCCTAAGTGTAAGAGAGGGAATGGTTGTTTGTCTCTATGTGTCCCTGTGATGGACTGGAGACCTGTCCAGGATGTCCCCCGCCTCTCACACAGTGAATATGGGCACCATTGACCCCCGCAACTTAAAAAGGAAGAAGCAGCTAAAAGATAATGAATGGATGGTTTAAAAACAATCCTACAGTCAACTCAAATCAATGAATATTTTTAATTACCAGCTAACTGTGCTGCAATGCTAATGCTAGCTTAGGTGTACAAAAGGAACAACAAGGAACAATTCAGTTTCTGATGTTTTATCTTTATCACCTGCTGTCATGAAAGGTAGGAAATCATGTAATCTGTTTGCCTGTTAGCAAAATAGAATTTTGTGAAAAAGTGACCAGATTTTAATAAAAATAGTCTTTGCTGCCATGTTTGTTAAGTAATATGTTGCAACATCTTTTAATAAATGAAAGGTGAGCTGCTGGCCTGTTGGTTCCCATGCTAATGTATATGAATCATTCTAGAGCTGAAGCAGTGAATGGGTTGACATGAAAAGAGTTCCTCTGTGTTTACAAAATGTAATGTGATAGTCTATTGTATCCTGTTCATTAATCAAAAAATGATTTACAATATCTTTCTTTTTGTTGCCATGAGGCAGGTGGGTCCCCACAGTATAATCAAAAACAGATTCATGTCCCAGCAACAAGTTGTATAATACAGTACTACTAATAATACAGGGACACATAATACTTGCATGCAGGGTGTGGTCTGTGGACATGCTCAGGCAGAAATAAAAATGATAAACCTTAATTTTCACTGTCTGACCTGCACTCACAGGCCATGTTGCTGCCGAGATGACACGTCTGTGCTTCTCTCACCACAGTTTGACAGACAACAAGTCCCACACGTTAGCACTACTGATCTGTGAGGGGTCATGTTGGACGCAACACTAAGACAGATCAAAAGGACAATGCAGAAAATATTCTGTCTTTATCGGTTTTACTCAAAGCCATGTTTTCAGCTTTTAAATAAACACATCTGGTTGTGTGAAATCTTCAGCCCTAGAATAACAAATAGTAAAACTCCAGACAGGAGGCGCACCTTTCCCAACCCCTGAATTTTAAACATGTTTTATCCCAGACTGATAAGGAGATGAAATATAAACACCAGTCTGCATCGTTGGCCCCGTTTCCCATCAGCCGACACGAAGGCCTCCCACAGCGCTCAGGTGAATTATCAATCATTTACTCCTGTCAGAAATGCCATCAAACACACCGCGCAGCCACAAAATAAAACCATTTTTGTTTTTTTCTGACAGCTGAGGCAGACGTTTTAACCTCCAGCTGCTAAATGACGAATCAGCTGCTGACTTCATTATGAATTCAATTTTCAACGACAACATTTGATCAATCTTTTGTGCGTGCTCATTGTCACAACACTCGGCTCTCACTCGATGCCTCGCTTGGAAATGGATCACGTCGCTGTTTTGAAATTCAACTGCAGGCTCCAAATTTCCTCCGGGGCCAGAGGAGCTGCCTTTCTGGAAGCGCAGCAGGGAGTGTCCGCCTTTTTTTAAACTTTCTGAACGAGCTCGCCTGGAGGCGATAATCAAACCAGCGTCAATTAGGAGATGAAGTCAGCCTGAAGAGAACTCGTTCAACTCCTCGCATCATAAATAAGATACTGTGTTGAGCAGCTGAGTCATGGGGGAGTTTGTAACTGTTTGTCTGTTTGTCGTTAGCAACAGATGAAATTGACAGAAAAAGCGTGATACCTGACAGGTTAAAGGCTGTTTAGTGCAAGAGCAGCCGAATGGCCTAGTTTTTTACGACAAAGATTACTTTTACACCTCAACTCCCCTGAGCTGACTCCTCACTGACTGATCTGCAGTCTGTTGTGTGAGGTGTGGAATAATGCTTTAGAAGACGAAGACATGTGTGGAATTTAAACTGAATTTGGAAAAGGGAGAGTGTTCAATCCTGGTCTGTGAGGGCCACTATCCTGCATGCTTTAGACTTTTCTCTGCTCCAACGCACCTAATTTGAACAAACAGGTGATTAACACTGAATCAGATGTGTTGGAGCAGAACAACATGCGGGTCACAAGTCCATCACTGGACAAACAGGACAATCATTCACTGTCCCGCCCACACCTGGTGACAATTAGGAGTTACCAATTAACCTACATGCAGGTTTTTGATCTGTCCAGAGAAAACTCACATACTTCGACAAGAATGTGCAAACTAAAAGGCCCTAGGCTGAGAAGCGAACCAGCAACTTTCATGCCCTGAGCAACATGCCAACGTAGGGTAAATAAAATATATTGTTTTAATGTCCCCAGAGTTTGTTCTTTGAGAAATAAAATCAGCTTTACTGCTGAAGATTCAAGTGCAGCATAATGTTTAGATATTTGCTTCTTTTACTCCAGGGCCAGTGGTTAACTCTGACAGTGTTAGCGACAACACGACAGACGGGAGAAACAACTCGTATGAAGTATAAAAAAAGCTAAGTCTGGTCCTCTGGACATTCAAAAAATAAAATAAAATAAAATAAAAAAGCAAAAAAACGGTAGAAATGTTTCGTCTTTCGTCCGAAAGACTTCCTCAGTCTGAGATGCTGTATTCAGCTCAGTCTTATGATTTTTTTTTGAATGTCCACAGGACCAGACTTAGCTTTTTTAGATTTTGCTACCTGGATTATTGAGCATGCATCAGGGTACCTCGTATGAAGGCAACGTGAGGCAGCAGGAAAAACTCAGACGACCCTGCAGAGCTCCAGTGACATCATAAGGATAGTGAAGAACAACCACCCAACGAAATATGAAACATGAATACGAGTTTCCTTTCTTCTTGTTAGCTTAATAAAACCACAAAACAAATGGCCTTAAGTCAAAGGTCAAAGTTTATTTGTCGTTCCACCACATCTAGTACATGTGGTGGAACGACATTGTGTACACAGGGTCCCAGGTACATCCAACAAAAGTTTAAATTGTAAAGAAAAACAGTAATAATATCTAAAATATGAAGCAAGAAAAACCTAAACTAAAAATACGCTAAGCACTAATAGCATAAAAACAATACTCCAAAAAGCAGCACGAACGTGTTTCCGGTTATAAGTCAAATAAAAATAAAGAAAACAATGCCCTATTCTTGAATTCTCACAAAGAGTTGAAGCAGACTTACAGAGATGGAGAAAGTTTTGGTTAACTTGCTTCAAATATTGTCTATTAAAAGATAAACTATAGGAATTTAACCTGCATGCACAGGTAACCACACCTAGTTCTCCAATTGTTCAAACATGTTTGTATCATTGAATTACCTGCTGTCCTGTTGTTGCTTCAAAATGTGACTTTCTATTTTTTTTTTTTATCTTTGTCTCACTCCAAAACCAGCCTCTGCTTTCCTGCTTTGCATATTAGCAACAGTGTGTGTCGGTGGTGAGTTTGATGCCATTATACACAGTCATAGCCACAAATATGTCTTTATGTAAGCGACAGAAATGCACAGACAGGTTGAAAACTGAGAAATGCCTTGAGTGCTTCAAGTCTCCAACAAGCCCAATAAGTGTGCTTTAACTTTAATTTTTGACGTTTATGATGTAAGGGTGTCAACACTAATTAGCTTGGCTTGCTGGCTTCTCACCTTGTAGTGAATGCAGCTTTCATTTTCCACCGCGCCTTAAAGAGTTGCCCGCTGTACCACCGTGGTGTTAGCCTTTTTCATGTGACTGAAATATAGGAACTTTTGCACGAGTTTAAAATGCCTTATTGCAAGTTTTAAATATTTCCCTCTGGCTAAATTGTAGACTTCTAACTTCCTTTTTATATCACAACGGCACTGGCAAAACTTTTACACATGCACGCTAAAGTTTGATTAAGAGGGCCAAAACATAAACATTGAATTAACCTTAATACGATTCTGTTTGGTTTCTGTCACAATTTTTGTCCATTCATTAAACTGAGCTTTAAAAAAATTAATAAACTTTTCAAATCGCACATCAATACGTGCAGGGATAGTGCGCTCTGACTTTTGGTAGCAGTATTTAATAAAACGTAGACAAAAATGTGCCCAAACATCGAGAGAGCATTTCCCATAAACTGCAACAGGATTTAGGGCAAACAGGAAAATGAGCCTCTTCTGAGCTCTGCCACTGGAACAGTTTTTATAGAAGCAGCATCACTATTAAAATGGTCATAAAAAGTTAAAATTTACATGATTTGACTGGGAGTATAATATATTGTACAGTTTTTACACAATCTTACTTTGAGTTTTCAGATGTTTCCACAGAATAAACTGACTGTTAATAATGATGATGATAATAATAATAATAATAATAATGTCACACAATGTTAACCTTTGAATCATTTAAAACATTCTAATCTTTTACAATTATGTTTCACTTCCAAAACTTTTTTAGTAGTGTACAAATTACTCACGAGAGCTAAAGCATTTTGTCTTCGTTCACCCTCTGTGTCTCTGACAGCTGTAGGACTAATGGTTTTCCCACAAATTCTCTGAAGATGCCAAGAGTGCTTTCATCAAAATCTTTCATAGACTTTCATATATATTTAGATCCAAATATTCTCTTTACAGCCGAAAGTGAAGGTTGTTTTTAACTAAAACTGAAAAGTGTGATTGTCAAAGCATTTTTTTTGTCACTCAAGGTAGAAGAATTTTCAGGATGCAACTTATCACACAGCAGCTGTTTGTTTGAGGCTTACCTTTCTGTTTGTGTCAGTTCCTTGAAGAGTGCAATTTGGAAATTAGATGCACAGGTGTGTGGTTTCTGTGGTAAATAAATGACCCACTGGCAGCCTTCACAAGGAAGCCTAAAGGGTCATGTTTCTTCACGTCGACCAACACATCTTTCCATCATTGTGTGCTGAACATTCGTCTGATTTTTTGAAGTGCTTCAAAATTTCCATTTTGAACATGAATGTCAGGCATGTGCCACTGTCTTACATTCGAGCTGGAGACTTTTTTGATTTATTCATAGTTAGCTTGTGAATTACTTGGCTATCATGTTTAAGACGCCACATGTACAAAAACAACCATTATGATTAACACTGACAGTTCTGTTACTGGCAAAATATGACTTAAGGTGTTTCAGCCATCTCTATCAGGCCCTAATATATATATA
>JBBPBX010042048.1:0-12660 GCA_038048925.1 Garcialebias charrua | reverse complement strand
TATATATATATACAGTTTGGTATAAACTTATTTAAACCAGCCTGCTATTAACAATTTTTGTCTAACTAATAAAACATCGTTGAGATCTAAATTAGAAGCTTTAGGACTACCAAAGACCACAGGTTGCATCTCCCATGTTTGAACAGTCATTATTCACACTGAATCAGACCCTGAATGTATAAACCTGGAATCCTGTTTGCCCCCTGGACCTGGAACACAAACACCACTTTTCCATTAGTACCTTTAGTACCGGTACAGCACGGTTCGACTCTGCTCGGTATGGTACATGTTGTGTTTCCATAATATTTTCAGCACTGGTTTCAGTGGGCGGGGTTCAAACTGACGTCACACGCCTCACCAGCTGGTGGTGGTGAGACTCTGAAACAGGTTTCAGTACAGGGTGAGAATTTATTTTGACGTTTCTGGTATCCTGCTAATGAACTTTTAATGAACTTTAGTTCACTATTAAATCTCTGATGAACCAGATTCCACAAAAACATCTATATTTGTCTCCTTAGGAGTGACAAGGATGGATTCTTAGTAGGTTTTGTTCACTGAATATTGTATTGATTGTATTGATGTTTTATGGTTTATGTTTTTTATGTTTTATGTTTCTATATTTTATGCACCGTTATGCCGAAGCAAATTCCTAGTCTGTGAATCCTGTTCATTGACAATGGCGATAATAAACAGAATCTGAATCTGAAGATTAGGAATAAGATCATCAGAGGTACATGTTGAACTACTGGGAGTTAAAGTTAGGGAGGCTGGACTGAAATGGTTTGGACATGTCCAGAGGAGGGACAGTGGGTATATTGGTAGAAGTCAAGTCAAGTCATCTTTATTTATAGAGCACAGTTAAAACAGATAAACTGCTATCAAGGTGCTTAGAAGGATGTTAGAAATGCAGCTGCCAGGAAAAAGACAAAGATGAGATATATGGATGCAGTTAGAGAGGACATGAAGGTAGGTGGAGTGAGGACAGAGGATGCAGAGGACAGAGTGAGGTGGAGGAGGATGACTCGCTGTGACGACCCCTGAAAAAGGAAAAGCCAAAAGAAGAAAAAGATTCGATGTATTTGCACTCATTGTGTCTACTTTTATTGTTCAATTAAATGTGTGGTTTTGCTTCTTGTATACAGATTTTTATTTTATCTTTGCTTTAAAGTTTACTTCTTGTTTTGTTATTTGAACATCTGTGGGTTAGAATAAAGTTGACTAAATGCTGTATCTCATCTTTGAACATATTTGAGGGAAATATTCCAGAGATCCAATAATTTTGCATCTTTTTATGATTTTTTTCAGCTGATTTAACTTTAATAACAAATTATTTAATAGTCATTAAAATGAAAACAGGATTTCATGATAAAGCTGGCACCATTTTTTTTTAAATCTTCACTGATTAAAAAACACTTTTTTATGAATAAAATGTTTTTAAAAATTGTTTCCACCATCCCTCCCAGACCCGTCTCGGTCGGCCTGTCTGCCGGGGGTCAGGGTCCAGCCTTCGTGATCACGCGAGGCCAGGATCCATGCAACGGCCTTCTGCGAGTCAGCAGCTCGTATGATCCTCCTTGGTGACCAGCAGAGCTCAGAGCCCGCAGAGCCCGCAAGGCCGGGGAGGACTGGGGGGAGTCGGGGACCAGTGGAGCGCCATCCAGCTCGCTCTGAATTTTGTTGTCGGTCACCAAGCACAAAAAGCACCTGCACTTCAGCATTAGACCACGGTGTTGTCATTATTGTTTATTAAATCTTTAAAGAGCGACTCACCCCACTGTGAAATGGTAGCTCCGCCCCCAAGACAAAATTCAAAAAATGCATCAAAGTGGGAGTGTCAACAGACACCGCCTAAAGGAGGGGGAGGCGGGTGGGGGTTGAGCGAGGAGGTGTGGCCAGGACAAAAGACCGTTATTGTTTCTGAATGTTAAAATTACACAAGTAATAAACAACAATAAACTTAATAAATTTTCATTAAATTTGGAGAAAACAAACTACATGATATTTAGTAATAAAAAAACAATCAATTGATATTCCATTTCTGATCGGTAACTCATTGATTCAAAGAGTCAGTGAGGTAAAATTCTTGGGTGTAGTTATTGATGATAAGCTCTCATGGAAACAACACATCAATTTGGTCAAAACAAAAATATCCAAATCAATTGCAGTATTTTATAAAGTTAGATATCTATTTAATGATAAAGCATTGTATCTATTGTATAATTCAATTGCTGTGCCACATCTGATTTATTGTATAAATGTATGGGGCAAAGCTTGTAAAACCAACACATTCCCTCTTTTTATTTTGCAGAAAAAAATTATAAGAGTTATGACAAGAAAACATTACTGCCACCCATCTAATGAATTGTTTTGTCAAATGAATCTACTGAAATTTTATGATTTAGTAGATTATAACATTTTGCAACTTATGTATAGAGCTCATAATTGTATGTTACCTTCAAACATCCAAATGTACTTTGTCAAAAGAGCTAGCAACTATAATCTCAAGGGAAAAGATATTTTTGTCAAACAGAAATTCAGAACAAGTTTAAAGGGAAGATCTACTGTGATACAGGGTGTTGGACTGTGGAATAAAGTCAGATTTTAAGGAAGCCAAATCGATTCCTGTCTTTAAGAAACTTGTTAAAGTTGATTTGTTGAACAAATATAAATGACTGTATTGAGTATATATAATTTTTGGTTAAACGAGTTGTTTGCTTATTTAGTATAGAGCACTTGTTTGTATTAGATGAAAAAAGGAGCAGATTTAACTAGATATTTTCTTCATCTGCTACCTTTCATTTTATGTTTTTTTTCTTTCATTTTTTATATATTCATGTTATTTTTTGTATTTTATTCTTATAAAATGAATAAACTTTATAAAAAAAAGAAAAAAACAAGCAACAACAAAGAATACTTATGCAGATGTATTTATCTATTCTAACCCGATCTATCCGAAACAAAAGGCGTTAAAAAAAGAAATGAAAATAATACTACAAGGTATGCCATGACCAGGGATTGAACCTGGGGCTGTCGGATCGCAAACCCGCTCCTACACCACTGCCCCAACTTGGCAATCATGCATTACTTGTCCATGGCACAATGAGAAAACAAATACTGTACTGTGGTGGACCACTAGGGGGCTCAACTCACACCCAGTGGACCGAAGGCATTACAGAATGTTTTATTGTGAAAGGTCCAGAGGACCGGATGTGGTATTGGATATATAAGGCGGTGTTGGGTGTTTCCCGCCAGTTTAGTAGGAGTTGATTAAAAGTGAAGATCTACATCCCGTCTCCTGTGTCGTCTCTTCACCACCTCCTACAATACAACCAAATAGTTTCGATGAAGTGAAAAGTATTCCTAAAATAAATAAGTTAAAATATACAAATAACTAGTGCCATTCCGAAAACTATAATATGCATTGTTGCAGTACTATTCCGGAGTGCAATTACCACATAAGGTATTCATTCATTCAACCTTTATTTAGTCAGGTAAATCTTTTGAACCTCATGGGCTCATTTACGAAAGCGACCTGCTAAAACTAAAGAAGAATGAACAGCAGTGATAGAATTTCATTAAACAATAAACAAACAAACAATCCATCCATCCATCCATTTTCTTCCGCTTATCCGGGGTCGGGTCGCGGGGGTAGCAGCCTAAGTAGGGAGGCCCAGACTTCCCTCTCCCCAGCCACTTGGAGCAGCTCCTCTGGGGGAATCCCAAGGCGTTCCCAGGCCAGCCGAGAAACATAGTCCCTCCAGCGTATCCTGGGTCTTCCTCTGGGTCTCCTCCCGGTGGGACATGCCCGGAACACCTCACCAGGGAGGCGTCCAGGAGGCATCCTAACCAGATGCCCGAGCCACCTCAACTGGCTCCTCTCGATGTGGAGAAGCAGCGGCTCTACTCCGAGTCCCTCCCGGATGACTGAGCTTCTCACCCTATCTCTAAGGGAGAGTCCAGCCACCCTGCGGAGAAAACTCATTTCAGCCGCTTGTATCCGAGATCTTGTTCTTTCGGTCATAACCCAAAGCTCATGACCATAGATGAGGGTGGGAACGTAGATCGATCGGTAAATTGAGAGCTTTGCCTTTTGACTCAGCTCTCTCTTCACCACGACAGACCGGTACAGCGCCCGCTTCACTGCGGACGCTGCACCTATCCGCCTATCGATCTCACGCTCCAGTTTTCCCTCATTCGTGAACAAGATCCCGAGATACTTAAACTCCTCCACTTGGGGCAGGACCTCCTCCCCGACCCGGAGAGGGCATGCTACCCTTTTCCGGCTCAAGACCATGGCCTCGGATTTGGAGGAACTGATCCTCATCCCGGCCGCATCACATTCAGCTGCAAACCGCTCCAGCGAAAGCTGTAGATCACGAGCTGATGAAGCCAATAGGACCACATCATCTGCAAAAAACAGAGAAGCGATTCTAAGGCCACCAAAACGGATCCTCTCAACACCTTGGCTGCGCCTAGAAATTCTGTCCATAAAAGTTATAAACAGAATCGGTGACAAAGGGCAACCTTGGCGGAGTCCAACTCTCACCGGAAACGAGCCTGACTTACTGCCGGCAATGCGGACCAAGCTCTGACACCGGTCGTACAGGGACCTAACAGCCCATATCAATGGGCCTGGTACCCCATACTCCCGGAGTACCCCCCACAGAACCCCCCGAGGGACGCGGTCGAATGCCTTTTCCAAGTCTACAAAGCACATGTAAACTGGTTGGGCAAACTCCCACGCACCCTCCAGGACCCTGTTGAGGGTGTAGAGCTGGTCTAGTGTTCCACGACCAGGACGAAAACCACACTGCTCCTCCTGAATCCGAGGTTCGACTATCCGACGGACCCTCCTCTCCAGAACCCCTGAATAGACCTTACCAGGGAGGCTTAAGAGTGTGATCCCTCTATAGTTGGAACACACCCTACGGTCCCCCTTTTTGAATAGGGGAACCACCACCCCAGTCTGCCAATCCAAGGGAACTGCCCCCGATGTCCACGCGATATTGCAGAGTCGCGTAAGCCAACACAACCCCACAACATCCAGAGCCCTAAGGAACTCAGGACGAATCTCATCCACCCCCGGAGCCTTGCCACCGCGGAGCTTTTTAACCACCTCGGCGACCTCAGCACCAGAGATTGGAGAGCCCGATCCAAAGTCCCCAGGCTCCGCTTCCTCAGTGGAAGACGTGCCAGTAGGATTGAGGAGGTCTTCGAAGTATTCCGCCCACCGACTCACAACATCCCGAGTTGAGGTCAACAGCACGCCATCCCCACCATAAATGGTGTTGGTCGCGTACCGCTTTCCCCCCCTGAGACGCCGGATGGTGGACCAGAATCGCCTCGAAGCCGTACGGAAGTCATTCTCCATGGCCTCTCCGAACTCCTCCCACGCCCGAGTTTTTGCCTCAGCAACCACCCGAGCCGCATGCCGCTTGGACTGCCGGTACCTATCTGCTGCTTCCGGGGTCCCACAGGCCAAAAAGGCCCAATAGGACTCCTTCTTCAGCTTGACAGCATCCCTCACCGCCGGTGTCCACCACCGGGTTCG
Organism: Garcialebias charrua; assembly: GCA_038048925.1. NCBI lineage: Eukaryota > Metazoa > Chordata > Actinopteri > Cyprinodontiformes > Rivulidae > Garcialebias > Garcialebias charrua. The sequence continues at coordinate 7,109 of JBBPBX010042048.1, read as the reverse complement.
AGGGTTGCCACCACGACAGGCACCAACAACCTTGCGGCCACAACTCCGATAAGCTGCCTCGACAATAGAGGCGCGAAACATGGCCCACTCGGGCTCAATGTCCCCCGCCTCCCTCGGAACGTGTTCAAAGCTCTCCCGGAGGTGGGAGTTAAAGCTCCGTCTTACAAACAATAAACAAACAATAAACAATAGAAAACAAAAAGAGAGAAAAAAACAAAATATTTTTTTTTTTCTTTTTTTAACAAAGTATCAAAAAACTAGCAAAACATTATAAGGTAGACGTATAAAATCAAAGACAGGAACAAATCTGCATTGGTTTTTGCCAGGATTCCAACAGATTCTGAAAACCATTTAGAGAAGTCAAGGTCGAGAGCTTCAGATCTTTTTGTAAGATATTCCATGAAGCAGGAGCAGAATAGAAGGCCCTTTAATTAATGTATGAACTGCAACACGGACCTTCTCATCTCTGCAGGGGATTGGCTCTGCTTGAACCACTTTTGTGACGTCAGAGTGAGAAAACGCGTCACAGTGCGAATTGTAGACCAATCAGAAAATCAGGGTGCAATTCCTCTGTTCAACCCATAGGGTTACTGAAAACATGTTTTTGGACCAAATATTGCCGATTTAAACAGATACACACAAGAACATGAAAATTAACACAGACATAGTGCTATACAACATTTTAGACACATTCTAGGGAGTTTATCAGATTAAAAAAAGTTAATTTTGAGTCGAGTCCCTCTTTAAAATAGATCCGACGCTCCTCGAGTTGAGTTATTGCAAATGGCGGATTGGGTATTTTGAAAATTTCCCTACTTATAAACCTATAAAAACTGTGAACTCACTCTCTGTTCCCTGCAGATCCTCCTTTTCTTGTCCCCTTTCACACATGTAAAATAAAAATCACTTCCCTTTTTTACCTGGTTTCCTGTTGAGCTTTTCTGAACCTTGCTTTAATAATGATCAGGTGACATTAATCATCGATTTTCAAACTCTGGCTGCTCAAAAATGCATGGATCACTTGTTGTTGGGTCACTACCAATGAGACAGAAAACAGATTTTCTCTCAACCTTGAGTCACCAGCTGGGCTCTGATAGCCACGGGCCAGAGAGATACTACTGTACCTAAGAGTCAGGTAGGGGCTAGTGATTAAAAAGTGGGACACCCCTTCACAAAACCAATCAATGGTTGCAGTTTTCTCTAATTAGCGCCGCTCTTATCTCTTTGAAGCATGCGCCTGAAAACTGAAAGTTATGCACCATAACTCATGTTCCCTGAAGGAAGGGAACGAGGTGCAACATACTTGCTATGGGAATTGCGCCCCGCGCGATTACCTGAAGGAATATACTCACGCCTTTACGGCAGGGGCGTCACCGCTGCACCAGAGGCCCCGCCCTCTGGGTATTTAGGCGGTGAGCGCCCCTCCATCTTCCTCAACAATTGCACTTCACCGAGCTTCCAGCATTGAAAAGGGCCAGTTATGTTGCACCTCGTTCCCTTCCTTCAGGGAACATGAGTTATGGTGCATAACTTTCAGTTCCCTTTCAGTCATGTTCTCTCGGTGCAACATACTTGCTATGGGAACGTAATCCATTCACGCCCTTGTGAGAGCATCCGTCTTAAAGACAGGCATCTCCCAGCTGCTTTCTGTAGAAAGCATATGCTAAGAGGAGAAAAAATGCCACATGTAAACAACAACATGATGTCTCCACTGGGCATAAATATGGCAAATGTGAAGGTAGAAAACCCAGGCCAAGCACAGGGTAACCTCACAGGCCCCTGTAAACTCTCTGAGTTTCCTTTTTTTTTTTTTTGGGACAAAGCAACTAAAGCCCTAGGCTCTCAGCCAGACCCCTTCAAAGGCCAGGCTAAAAGTTGCCACAACTCCGGACGTGGGTGAAGGAGTTGACCATGCGCCTGAGTCAGAAGGTCCCTATGAGAAGGCAAATGCCATGGTATCCCAGATAACATTGAGATTAGCTCTGGAAACCACGTTTTGGGTGCTATAAGGATCAAAGAAAGAGCTCCCTTACGTACCCGTTCCAGTGTTGCCCCGATCAGAGGGAACGGTGGAAACGCATAGTAAAGTACCCCTGCTAGCCAGTCATGTGCCAGAGCATCCATACCCAATGGGGCATCCGCTTCCCTCAAGGAGAAGTAAAGGTCACAGTGTGAGCTAGCCCTGCAGGCGAACAGGTTCACAGAGGCCCTTCCGAATCGTGACCATACCTGTTCCATAATCCGTGGGTTCAGGCTCCATTCTGACGCCAGCAGAGGGCCTCTTGAAAGGGTGTCTGCTCCGTAATTTAGTTCACCAGGGACATGAGTCGCTCTGAGTGACAGGATCCTTGGCGCACGCCATGTGAGCATCTTTTGTGCCAGATGGAGGAGGGCCCGAGATCTTGTCCCCCCTTCTCTGTTGATAAAGGACACTGTGGTCCTGTTATCTGATTTTACTAGGATGTGTTGTCCAGCAATCAGACCTTTGTGGAAGAAAAATTTCAATGACAGGAATACGGCTAATAATTCCAGGAAGTTGATGTGTGATCTTGCTTCCTGTTTATTCAAAAGGCCGCAGGCATTCTGATTCCTACAGATCGCTCCCCATCTTGTTTTTGAGGCATCCGTTGTGATGACCACACGAGATGACACCCTTACTAGTGAGACCCCATCCGTGAAAACGGACACGTTTCTCCAAGGTTCCAGGGCCTCCAGGCACTCTGAATTTATCCTAACCTTCCCAGGTTGTCTAGGTAGGTTAGGCTGTATCCGTTGGTTCAGCCACAGCTGCATGGGTCGCATTTTTAGTAATGCATGTGGTACACATGGAATGGCCGCTGCCAAGAGGCCTAGAAGGCGTTGGCAGGTTTTAGCAAGGACTCGATGGTCCAATTTAAATTTGCTCAGACAAGAGCGGATGGAGGAAACTCGTTCCTTTGAGAGCCATGCTCTGTATTGGATGGTGTTTATCTGTACTCCCAAAAATACGGTAACCCGTGACAGAGTTAAATTGCTCTTTTGCAGGTTTATAACAAACCCAAGAGACCTTAAGTGAGAAATCACCTTATAAGAGTGTAACTGGGCCTGCTTTCTGCTTTCAGCAAGAATCAGCAGGTCATCCAGGTAGTTCATGACCCTAAGTCCTTGATTCCTGAGAGGGGTCAGGGTTGCATCCAGACATTTTGTAAATGTGCGTGGAGCAGCCTTTAAACCAAAGGGTAAAGCTTTGAATTCATAAGTAATTCCCTCAAAAGCAAAGCGGAGGAATTTTCTGTGTTTCCTCCAAACGCCTATATGGAAATAGGTATCTTTTAAGTCTACTGTACATGCGTAGTCTCCAGATCTCACAGACTGGAGAACTTGTCGCAGTGTAAGCATCTTGAACTTAAATGTTTTAATCCTTTTGTTGAGAGTCCTGAGATCCAGAATTGGTCTCAGAGAACGATCCTTTTTGGGCACCAGGAAGTACTTGCTGTAGTGGCCGGAGAGCAGCTTGTGCCCAGAGACCACACTAATCACTCCTTTCTTCAGTACGATCGAGACTTCCTCCCTCAGAACGTGTGCGCGTGCAAGGTTAATCTTAGATTGCAGCACCCCTGTGAAGCGGGGCGGTCTCTTAGAGAATTGCAATTTGAGTCTGTGACGAATTGTTGTCATGACCCAATCATTTGGCAGGCACGCCTCCCTATGAGGGGCTGTCTACACGGCCCCTCATACCTCCCAGGCCTGCGCATGCGCACTGAGTCTGGACGGCATGTTGTGTTGCAGCCCGTCACGTTTGAGAGCCAGAGGGGTGACCTTTGACCCCTCTTGCCCTCCCCCGGACAGGCTGATCGGCCCGACAGGAGATACCGCGAGATCTAGCTCACGTGTCTCGCTACGGTTCATGGATGGTTGATTTATAAAAATGGGACTCGAGTCAAGAACTAGGGCGGTCTGTGCTTTGGTACTTTTATTTTTATACATGTTTGAAACAGTGTTTATTTTATTTACACATGCAATGGTCGAGTCGCGTTTGGTGCGCACACATATGCCGCTCACTCCTCGTAGTCTTTTACGAGGGGAGATTGGGCCCAATGTATCAGGTACCCGTACCACGTGGGCGGATAAACCTGTGAGATTGTCGGTTTGTTCTGTTTCATCAGGTCCGAGCCTGGTTTCCGCCTTGGGAGACTAGCGAGATCCTCGGCTGTCCCTGGAAAGTTCCACCGCCACCTGGGGTTCTCTTCCGTGGGGGGCCATTAGTGTTCTCCTTACGGGGGGCAAAGTTCTTTCTTGGCAACCCCTCGCGGAGGGCTTCCGCCTGTTTGCGCCTCTGTTCCAGTTTGGTCTGGACGCGTTCCAGAGCTCCCTCGAAAAGCCCCGTCGAATCGATCGGGTGCTGGAGGAAAGTTGACCTCTGGTTTTCCGGGAGGTCCGATAAGGTGAGCCAAAGATGGCGCTGGGCGACAACCATTTCCGCCATCGCCTTGCCTTGGGAGATGGCTATTGTCCCCATCAAGCGGAGCACGAGGTCTGAGGCTCGGCGGGCCTCCTCCACGGCTTCCGTTGCGGCCTGTTCGTCTTTTGCTACCTGGACATGCTGCAGCTTTTCCGCCAGGTATGCCTGCACCAATGTTGATGCGTTCATTGCGCGAGCCGCAAGGCCCTGAGCCTTGTAGCACTTTCCGAGTTGTTTCTCCGAAGTGCGGCAGGCCCTGCTGGGTAGCGTAGGCTTCATCCCCGAGGCGGCGGGGGCCAGGTGAGCCGCCAGAGTCTCCTCGATGGGGGGAGTGCTGTCGAGGCCTACTGCTTCCATTCCCGCCACGTCGAGGAGCCGGGACAATGGGAGCATGATAGAAGCTCCGGATCCTCCCAGGAACGTTTGAGCTCCATGAGGAAGTCCGGAAAGATGGGCATCTTTTGTGACGTTGTTGGTTGCTTTGCGTGGAAGTAGCTTCCCGCTAGCCTCATAGCCTGCTGGCGAGGCGTCGGGCTCGGCCACGTGATCTGTAGGACATCCGCTGTCCTATGACACAAGTCGAACAGGGCCGGTACTGACAGGTCCGGTTCCGGGAGGATGTGCGGCAGGTTCTGGGAGGAACTCACGAGTTCTCCCTTGTCACCAAAATCAACGTCTAGGTCGGACATTTCAGACGTCGAGTCCTCGGCGGCACCCGATGAATCCAACATTTTGTCCTCTCGAATCGTCCGCTGCATTCCAGGTCCACGTTATCGGTTTCCGGAGCAGGGGGAAGCCGACGTGCGACCTTGAGCGCTACGCTTCTAGCCATGGATTTGGCCTGCCAACCTCGTGACTTGTTGACAAGGTGGAGGCTCCGACCATGTGATCTGTAGTGTGTCCGTTGCTCTGTGACACAAGTCGAACAGAGCAGGGATGGAAAAGTCAGTCTCCGGGAGCACAGGCACCGGGGTGCAGGAGAGATTTCTCCCTGTTCCCCGTATTCGACGTCGGCGTCGTCCGCAGAAAATTCACCTGAGGCTGAAATCGAGATCTCGTCCTCGTTCATCATGCCTCGAGTGTCAAATTCGACCGTTAGTCCACCATGGGGGCCAGCACATCTGGGCTGTCGCCCCATTCGACTCGGTTGCTGTCATCCAAAGCCATGCTCTCGAGCTCCGGCGTGGGAGTGAGAGCCCCAGTAGTGTCCGGGTCTGCTGGCGCAGCAGCAGCCCCCATGGCCTTGGCGACGAGGTCCGCCCAGTGCCTCCTCACCGCCTACAGCATCTGGCTGCAGTGTGGGCAAGACTCGGGTGCATCCAGCGCCATGTTCGCGTGCAGCATCCCCAAGCAGACGGGACAGGCCTCGTGGGTGTCCGTCGCTGAGAGGGAAAAACCGTATCCGCTGGAGCAGGCGCGCGAGGTTGGGCTCGCCGTCCTGCTGGTCTTTTTTGGAAGTCTTGTCTTTCGCTTTCCTTTCTCCGGAGGCATGTCCGAGATAAGACGAGCGTGTCCTTCCAAGATCTTTTTTCTTTTTATTTGAGACGTCTCCTCCGTCGCGTCGCTTTCGCTGGCTAGCCTGCTACGAATTAGCAGAGGTAGCGGTGTGACGCAGTTAGCACCGTCGAGCGAAGCAGTCTACGGAAAGAGGAGAAGAAAAAACTTCGGGGTTAAGGAAAAATGTGCCGGACTAGCTTTCGCTAGCCCAGCAGTATGCAGGAATAATTCTCTGTACGCTCTGTGTAGGGAGCAAGCTCACCTCATGCTCAAGCCATAAGCATCCACCCGGTCGCTGCGGTCACAGAACAGTAATCTCCTTCACATTCCGAGAACCAAATTAAGGACCATGGGAGACCGGGCTTTCAGTGTGGCTGCCCCCCACCTGTGGAACTCTCTTCCTGACTGTCTAAGAGCCCCACAGTCTGTGGTTGACTTTAAGAGCGGCTTGAAGACCTTTCTTTTGAACTGAGCATACTCTACCTCCTCATGATTCTACTTTTGATCTTAGCTGATAGTGTTATTGAGTTTAATTGTTTTATTATTTGTTTTATTGACATTTAATTATGTCGAAGACCCCGAGGAGGGAAACGTGTCAGGAGACAGAGGGAGAGGAGGAAAGTGAAGAATGTAGGACTGAGGGTTGCAACTCTAAATGTGGGGACAATGACAGGCAAAGGTAGAGAGCTGGCTGACATGATGCAGAGAAGAAAGGTAGATGTTTTATGTGTCCAAGAGACCAAGTGGAAGGGCAGCAAGGCTCGCAGTATTGGAGCAGGGTTCAAACTGTTTTACCATGGTGTGGATAGAAAGAGAAATGGAGTAGGGGTGGTCCTGAAGGAGGAGTTGGCAAAGAATGTAGTAGAGGTGAAGAGAGTGTCAGATAGGGTGATGTGTCTAAAGGTAGAAGTAGAAGGTCTGATGCTAAACATAGTAAGTGGTTATGCTCCACAGGTTGGATGTGATGGGGAGGAGAAAGATACATTTTGGAAAGATTTGGATGAAGTGATAGAGAGTATTCCCAGGGAGGAAAGAGTGGTGATTGGAGCAGACCTGAATGGACATGTTGGTGAGGGAAACAGAGGGGATGAGGAAGTGATGGGTAGGTTTGGTGTCAAGGAAAGAAACCAGGAAGGACAGATGGTGGTGGATTTTGCCAAGAGAATGGAAA